>JAKSZT010039304.1:0-11549 GCA_026826555.1 Tolypeutes matacus
TCCACACAGTTAATAAATGAAATAGTATTTTTCCCAGACAAGAAATCTGGCTATTTTGGGGACAATTGTGGAGCTTTACAAGAAGTCCATGATGGAAAGTTGACTGAGAAGGAGGTACATAGGTGTATGGAGACAAGAGTCCAACCAAATGAGAATAATCATCATAACATTACCAACAAGGGCCACAAGAAACACCAAGAAGATGAGAGAAAAGAGGAGACTGGGAGATTGAATGTAGTAAAAAAGTGCTAGGAGAATAAAGTCAGTTCCAGTGGTATGGTTGGTTAATCTCCTCATTCTCTCCCAGGAACTCATTATCATACAGAGATCAAACAAAATCTTTAATCCTGCTGTCATTTGTTCCCACCCTCATTTTACAATGTGTCACCTCATTCTCTTACTGAGTTGTACCATGATTTATTACATGTGTTCATCGATTTTCAACTCTTATCTCTACCACATAATTGTTCTCAGAACTATTGCAATGTCACTGCATGTTGATTTTTAAAAGTTTTAGGAAATTTACCAAAATATTGCACTCTGCATTGGAAGGAAATATATCTAGACACCTTGAAATTTGATAATGTTATTAAGTAAAATTGGTTTAAAATTTTTTAAAAAAAATTGTACATGTTTCTTTTCATATTTTTCTGTCTCTATATCTTGCTCTCTCTGTATTTTTCTATTAATTTATTTACAATCTCTTTGTCTATGTCTGTCTATATCTATATTCAAATCTAAATCTAAATCTCTATTTCTTTATCTCTATCTGTCTTCTTTATCATCTCTATCTCTCTCTCTATCTCTATCTCTCTATATCTCTCTCTCTAATCTATTTCTATTTCTCTGTATAGGTTTATCCAACTCAGATATATAAAGACATTCTATAGTATTAATCAGTTCTCATTTTCAAGATAAATGTGATAATTAATCTTCCATACATTTATGTGAAATATATTAGTTTTTAACATGCTATTGTACCTTTATAACATATATTCAAGTGATTACTTTCCTTGTTTTCAAAATGCAAGTTTTATTTTCAAAGAGATCATGTAATTTCGCTTATATTAATAGAAGTTAAATATCCAGCACCATAATAACATAAAAAATTTATCAGGTTGCCTGTTTCAATGCTTATCATGTTACTTAATTTATCCTTTTAAACAGAAATATTTGTAAGTGTTCTTTATTTTGAAACCTATTTAAGTAATTCTGTCTTTACATTTTTTATAATTTGATAGCTGAAAACATAAAACCATTCAAAGACTAAAAGCCCAGTATCAAACCATATGCCTAAGTGAGATTCAGTAATTTGTCTCCACATACAGAAAAAGCTATTGATGATATGGCAACGTATAAAACAATGGGAACAAGTGAACAAGCAGAAATTGCTATTAGTGATATAATTTGGCCAGAGGGTTTGGTGGTGTTCTTCAACTCTGCTTCCTCCAGTAGAACTCAGTGAGAAGGGAAACTAAAAGTCTGAAAGGAGATAAGAGAAGGGCTGAGAATGACTACTGAAGCTTAATGTATGTAGAAGTTTTAATTAACTTTACTGTAAACGTATGGAACTACATAGAGTTGATGACAACACATTATAGTGAGTAACCACTGCTTTATAAATGAGATTGTGGCTGGAAATGGTAGTCTGTGGTTTTACATGTCAATAGAAAGAAAGCAAAGGAATAACCTAGGGACTGAATAACACAGTGGACCCAGAGATGGATGAGAATTGTGGTTGATGGTATAGATGCAAGAGTGTCCTTCCATGAGCTAGACTGGATTTACATCACTATTGCAGTTTGATGGGAATTTGGATAACTATGGGAAAAATACACCTGCTATGCCTATGACTAACGGCAATACAGTAAAACTAAAGTACCTATGCCAAAGTTGTACTGTGTTGATAATGGGGGGTATGGAAATAGTGTGCCAAATATCCACCATGGACCATGGTTGTTGGTAACAGTCTGAAGATATTATCTCATAATATGTAACAAATATTCCACCATGGTGTGGTGTGTTGATAAAGGGCTATTGTTTGGGAATTCTACACATATGCATGATTGTTTGTAAGTTCATAACTTTTATAATAAAAATATATATAAAAAGAGACATAGTCTAAAGGGACAATAAACACAAGTAGTAAATAGAAAAACAGTTATTTAAGAGCTACTCAATTTCATTTCATCTAATTTCTACCTCAGAGATTACAATTCATTATTATGTAAAATAACTTTTAGCTATGCTGTGAATGCAATGGTTATAATGTTGAAATAATCAACTACTCACATAAGAATAGCATTATCATCATGCCTATAATTCAAATGATTTTTAAAAATTAAAACTATTTTATTTTCTTTTAAGAAGTACTGTATATAGACTAACTTACCTTCCAAATTTTCCTCAGGATATCACTAAAACTCCACTGATATAAAAGGAAGAGTAACCCATAAAAGTATCCAGAGAGATTCATTTTCCTTTCATCTCAAGACCATAAAGGGTGGTTAAATACAACATGAAATTTTCTACTACAGATATTTGGATCAAGTTTCAATTTTACCTGCACTGTCCTTAGAGTAAATGTCCCTTGTCTGGCTCTCTGCTCATTTACCAGCCCCAGCTAACTCCATTTGAGAACTTGGAAACTGCAGTGCTGAATTCCCAGAGCAGAATTTAATAGGTTCTTCCCTGGATCCAGAATGAAAGCATATTCTTCCTGTCTTTACTAATTCTTAGTGATTTAACATCTGTTATCTAAATTTTCTTTCCTTTGGTACTTCATCTACAAAAGAGGGGCAACAAGACCATGCACATTATAGGGTTTTGTGTATATAAATTGATTAATGAAAATCTCATTAAATAGTGGCAGGTATTGGGAGAGATAAAATGTTTCACAATATGAGGATGAGTTTTTGATTATCATGAATTTGTATAATTAGGTTGTGGATTGATCCATAATGTATAGTACTATTTTTTTTCTGCTGGTATCATCAAATATGCAAACAATACATTTACATATAGGAAACATATTTTATTTAATTAACTATATTTGTGACTCCATCATTTATTTAAAATTGGTTCTCTCATTTATCCATAATAAAAATACACATGTATATACATATATCATATATATATATATGTACATGCACAGCACATGATTAAATATGGAAAGAAATATCCTTGGTCTATTTTATTTTGAAATATTCAAATATTCATGATATTGTTATTTGTTTGTATTTTGATGTAGGTGTACGTATTTCATTAAGGGTGTCTGGATATTCTAATCCCCAAGTGATCCCTAAATATTTTTTCTATGTATTATGGGTGGAGAGATATATAACAATCCTTAGAATTGAGGTTGGTTACTGTATTAGTTTTCTAAAAGCTGCTGGGAGCAATATGCAAGAAAAGGGTTGGCTTTTATAATGGGAATGGATTAGGTTACAGCTTGTAATTCTGAGTTTATGTAAATGTCCAAATTCAGTCATCATCAGAGATGCTGCCTTGCCAAATGTCTGCTACTGGTGATCCTGGTCTCTTACCATGTGATATAGTGCAATAGTGATATTTGTAAGTCTGGGCTTCTCCCTTCTTTTCCAGGCCCAATTTCTCAGCCTCTCATATGTCCTCTTTCTGTGCTTCTTTGCTAAACTTATTCCAGCCTCTGGCCTCCAGGATGTTTCTCTCAGCCTTTCAATGTTTCTCTGTTCTTCTGCTTTGTTCTGTGTGTCTTTATGTCAGTCTTCTGTTTATAAAGGACTCCAACAAGAGAAACAATTTCCACCTTGGGTCATGCCTCATTGAAGTAATCCAATCAAAGCTTCTTCACCCCCAACTTAAACCAATTGAATCAAAGGGTCCAACTCCACAGAAATAGATTATCCCCAACAATGTGATATTTTCTAGGATCTACAAATAGCTTCAAACTCTCATAGTTACAAATGAAATCTCAGATGTATGTGGGATAATGGGTACGTTAGTTTGTGGCAGAGTTGATTTTAAGTCCTTGTGATTTTATGATATTATACTAAATTAACTTTCATTGAGTGCTTCTCCTGTGCTATGCAGAGTGTAAATGCTTTATTCATATATTAAATACTCAGTGCTTCCATTGTTCCTCTTAGGAAGGCAGTATGAATAACACTTGCATTTCTCAAATATAGAGGTTGCCTAATGTCACTCAGAGAGGAAGTAGTGGATCCAAATATTGATATCTCCAACTACAGTGCCTGTTATCTAGTCATATTTGTTTAGAGCCACACTATATTTACTATACTACATTACATTACAAAGGTTTATGTTTAGCACTTTTGTACCCTACTAAGAATATTTTATAACATAGTGTCAATATATACATAAAACAAGAAGGTGCTTGCACAGAATCCAACTTCATTACTTCAACCATATAATGAGAAATGACCCTATCTGTTCTTTCCCATCTGTGCTTGTTTAGCAAGAACTACCAAAATATCTAGGAAAAGCAAAGAAATAATATCAGCACTATAGTTGCTAAAGAAAAGACAGAATTTGAAAACAAATTTTGAATTCGTTCATCCTGTTTATTCAGTTAAATACAACATTATTTATTTTATAATTAGACACCTCTAGGTGTTAAAATTAGTACCAAAATTATTTAGAATTTTATTGAAGAAAACTGAAGGTTATATCTGTATTTGTGTCCCAGGGAAATATTGGAGAGAGAAAAACTTCCCCTGACAATTCTTTTCCATTGTATGAGCACAAATTCTTCTATAAATAACACCACTTCTAACATAAGTATCTATCTTCACACTCTAGATTATCTGTTGTCCGGTCCAATCACTTGAACCTAGGTCTGCTTTCCTAGCTTCATGGCAGATGGAAACTGGAAGTTACAATTCTCAGACTCCTATTCTCTACATAGGTCATGTTTATCACCTAAAAAAAGTGGAATAAAACTGAGTTTTGGGAGATTGGTAGAAAATGAGTTTTTCTGTGAAGCAGGCAGATGTGTGGACAGTATCAATACCAATATTATTATTGATGTTCTTTATTTATTGTAACTATTAACAAATCATTTCTTGTCTGTAGGCTTCATAACTCAAATGAGCCAATTCAAGTTAATTCCAAGATCCATTCCATGTATTTTATTCATACATTTCATAATACTTCTATCTTGGGCATATGTAAGGATTCTCTTTACCAAATTAAAAATTGCTGACTTTACAAGATAAAAGGTACACAAGAATTAAATTGATATAAAGAGCTTGAAAAAAATAGTTGTCATTTGTTCTTTACAATCCCAGTTTATGGTCCAATACAACACCTCCTCCATATTTCTCCATCTCATCTAATGTTTTGCTTCCCACATGCAATTTTTATTTTTCAATCTATTCTGCAGTAAACATTAGATACAATGTGCTATAAATTACATTTAAATGATCAATTTCTACCTCTAATGCTGGAAATGAGAATTGGATTAATATTCTTAGATAATCATTTCATTACCAAATAAGAAATAATTTATTCACCAATGAAATGTAAAAATGTGACTAGCATCTTTAGGCTAATAATTCAATGTAATGAGTTCAATTGCACTTAATAATTTCTAATTAAAAACATAAATTATCACTGGATTATTAAAACACATAATATTTTTCTAGTTAATTAACAAAGTAGACAAATTAACCCAATTTATCAATAAATATGATCCTATAACATCAAATACAACTACAAATTGCCCATACCAGAGTATCAGAAAATTTTAGAGGGTATTTATTGTTTTGTTTCCAAGTGTTATTGTTGCCAGGATAAATAATGAAAAAGGAGATGCCCTATGATATTGAATATAAAATAAGCTCTTTCAAATTGCAAAGAACATTTTATTGTTTATTGGACCCTTTTCAAATATTTCTTTAGAAATCAGAGGCAATTCAGTTAATAAATGGTAGAATCATTTTGTTCAGTTATTTTAATGAATATTTATCCCTACTAAAGGCTTTTAATTTTGCTATGTATAAATGGATTCTTCTAAATACAAAATACGTAAGTTTATATATATATAAAACCAACCCTCTGCATATATTTCTAAATAACAGAAAAATGAACCATTGTCAATTCATTGCATAAGTCAATATAAATTTTATATTCAACTTCATAAATACATTGCAAGAATGGAACATTATAGGTATTATAGACATTAAAGATGAATATATCTTATGAAATTACACCCAATAATCTAACTCATAATTTGTAAACTGAGCCCAGAAACATAAAAACCTACATAACTGGATTATTCAAGAAGTGCAAATATGTGTAAATATTGAAATAAATGTAATCCATTTTATCAGTATCTTAAATGAGAAAAAAAATTGTGGTCTTATAAATGGATGCAGAAAAAGCATTTGATAAAAGTTAACAACTATTTTTTAGTAAAATTTCTCAGAAATCTAAAAGTAGAAGGAAATTTCTTTAATCTTACCAGAGGAATCCATGAAAAAAAATATATCTATCATACTCACTGTAGAAGTATTGAACAATTTCTTTTAAATTTTGGAAAATACATCAAGAATATTCACTATGTACTTTTTTCCATAGTGCAGTACATCAGGAAAAAGAATAGTATATAGATTTGAGAGGAATAAGTAAATCTAGCTCATTCATATATCACATGGAGGTGTACATAGATAATCAAAACAATCTAGAAAAAATTACCACAATCTGAAAAGTAATTTTTCCATGTGTCCTGAATACAAATAAATATAGTAAAACAATCAGCAACAACTCAAAAATAAAAATAAATATTAAATGCCATTTATAACGTGATCAAATTTTTAGGAGAAATTCTAAAGAAAGAAGTTTATGACCTCTAAAATTCAAACTCAATAGAGCATATTGCTGAAAAGAATAAAAGAAGATGTATATAAATGGAAATATACTCCATGTCATGTAAATGGATTAACAAATAATGTGAAGATGCCAGTTAACCACAAGCTTGATTGTAAATTCAATGCAGTCCACTTAACTTCTTTACTAACTGGAAAATGAATTTTAAGGAAAAAAATAAGGATTTGTTATTTTATACATAATGTTGGAAGTACATTTAGTTGCATCACTCTTAGTATCAGGAGAGTATTCTGGAAGCTGAGTTTCTAAACAAGCCCTTTGATATAAATATATAGGATTATAGGCAACTTGTTTCTTCCTATATTTATGTTAATCTATACATGAAAATTAATGCTAAATCACCTGTTTACTTTAGCTTTTCTGCATGTAACCATTCTCTTTTCCTCTCCTTAAACATGCAGGCTTTTGGGATAACATCTACCATCCTCCTACCAGTCATACTTTTTTAACTCTCTGTAGACTAAGTATGCAGAGCTGGACAAATGTCTAGCATGTCCATGTATCTGGTCATAATAACATTATAGCAATTATTTTATGATGGAGAAAATTGTACTTATCAGCATGTCTAAGCTGTATAGCTCAGTAGTGCTGCTGTAATTGAACAGAGGCCATCCAAGGGAATAAAAGGTGATCAGAAGTGGTCAGAACGTGACTTTAATTAACCTTGTTTTTATTATTGTTCTTATTTGTTTTCTTTTATTCTGATTTTAACGTGAAATGCAAATATGAAATCTAAGCTAAATTGTCTCAATTAGATGAATTGTTTTATGTTATCAATCATTTTTCTCTACATTTAATCCTGCGTAGTAACCAATTTGCTCTCTACATAAATTTATAATATTTATAATATTGGTTGGAGGGCTACCAAATTATTAAATTGCCTGTAATATTCTCACACATCTTTCTAGCTCTAAATTAGTCATTTTTCACATCTACATTTAAATCTCACTTCTTACAGAATATTTCTCCTGATACCTGCTTACATTAATATCACAGTTTCTTCCCTCTTTATCATTTCCAGACCCAGTTAAATTAAATGCCCTTATTTTTGAACCCATTCCATTGCATGCAATTCACTGTAATGATAGCTTTCACTGAATATTGGTGATCTGATTGTCTATATCTTTTATTTGTAAACATCTTGAGGTGAAGTTTTATGTATACATCTCTATATTTTCCATCCTTAGCATTCCTCAAAAAATTTATTTGCTAATTGATAAATGAGTACAAATAAATAAATTGATGAATAAGTATATGTATTATGGTTCTGTAGGGAAACAGAATAAACAGATATCTGTAAATAGTATGAGATTTTGAAAAATTCTCTCATGTGACGGTAGGGATACAAAAATCCAGATTCCACAGGAAGGTTGCAAACAAAGGACTCTGATGAAAGTCTGATGAAGATTCTTGATGAGTTCCCTGGAGATGTTGGCTGTCCAAAGACAAGCTGGGAAAGTCTCTCTGAATGTTGAAATCACTTCCCCTTTTAAGGCATTCAACTGATTGGATAAAGCATCACTCACTGCTGATGGCAATTTCCCTGGGTGAATGTAGATGCAATCAGCTATCTATGCAGTAAACTCACTGATGACTAAAGCCCATAAATGACCTATTACAATTAGCCTAGTGTTTGCTTTACCAAACAACTGGGCACAATTACATGGCATAGTCAACACATTACCTTAACCATAACAGAGTATAAATATGTAAGGGGTTTTCATTGCAAAATAAATTACAAGGCAAAACTTGATAGTGATTACAGTTATAGAAAGTCACATTTTAAATCTCTGCTTTGGATAATTTTTACATCAGAACTATATATATATATATATATATATATATATATATATTAAATCTATATTAAATCTATATATACATATATTTAATCTCACAAAGGGATATATGTGGAGGGTACAGAGTGATACTGAATAGATCATAGATGACAAAGCATGTTCCCTCACCAGCATCTCCTTCATCTCCCTGGTTTTCTGTGGTCCACAGAGTGATATTGTCCCTAAGTAACTGCATAATCAGGGTGCTGCTTTTTCAATATTCTTCATTCCATGAGTTTAATTCAGCAACCACTTCATTAAATGCCATATTGTCAGGCCGCAGGACTTTTCAGGAGAATTTTAAATCTTGGAGTAAAAGACTGAGAAATCAAGTGTCATGCCATGTTGAATTGGGTGTTTAGGCTGCATTTCTCTCTTTACTAATTTCAAATGTTTCCTGGTAAGCCTGTTTGGAGTTCAACACGGTGGTTTGTTTATTGTCTCCAGATGCCAGATATCTCAAATAATCTCCTTTCATTTTCAGGTAGATCACCTTACTTTCTGGTTTTGTTGCATTGAAAATAAGGTATTTGTCCAACAGCTCCACAGCATCATTGCAGATGTCCTGCAGTTCCTTCTTTATCTTCTCATGGTACTCTTTGCCCATCTGCTGCTGCATCTCATTCCTCTCATATTTCTTTTCAGTGCTGGAGATGATGCCAGGAAGAGCAGCGGGCACCTACCACATTCTTGTAGGCAACAGAGAGCAGAGTTCTCCCTTCATTGGAAAGTGCGTGCCCCTGATATGTGACTGCCTTCATGGCTGCTGCCATAACGTCATAGCACTCAGCCTGCACAGCAAGTTTGGCTTTCTGTACCAGTTCACTTTTACCCTTGGTCATTCCTGTGGAGGACTGCAGCTGCAAAGGCACTTCTGAGCTTAGCATAGAGACTCTGACCACTACCTTCTGAAGCCCCCTCCATGGTGGTAGCTCCACTTCCACTAGAACAATATTTTTATTGCTCTTGAGTATCTCAAGTTTTCTCTATTATCAAATTTTAAATGGGTCCTGCATTTTAAGGTACCAACCAGGTATTAATTTACTTTAAGGAAAGTCTCCTGCCTTATCAATGCACCTCTATAGTTTTCCTTATAACAGTATTGCTTTGAATACCTTCTCATTAAACTTATTCAGATATAATAGAATAATCATTTATGCTTATTTTTTACTTATTGTGTGAATTTTAATGGCCTAATTGTAGAAGTAAAGAAACTTCCAGGCTCTTTCCTATCATACTATTTGGGCCCAGCCTCCCAATTATTTTAAATGTTTTTGTGCAGATTTCAACAAAGCAGTGATGGAGAAGACTCCATCCCTGAATCCATTTCATTGACAAAGAATGATAATTTAAAAAAACACAGTGACCACAGCAACATCAATAATAATCATCTTGATGAAAGCTAATATTTATTGAGTGATAGCTAAGTGTCTGGCAACATTGTGAACTGTTTGCAACTATTCACTAGTTCAAGTCATGTAAATCTTGGTCTTTTCCTACATGACCAAATCAGTCTTTTCCTTTTTCTTGTTATATGGTCATTCTCTTTTCAGTGTCACTGATGGGAACATCATATTGGTTCATATCATCCAAATGGACACTAGAATCCACACTCTGATGTAGTATGTACTCAGTCAGGCCTCCATTATTGATGTTATGTACATCTCCACCACTGTGCCCAGGATGGCAACTAACTGTCATATAGTAATCCATTACTTTTCTGGGCTATGTGGCTCTTTGAAACGGTGTGTACCCCAGAAAATCATGTTCTTAAAGCTAATCCATTCCTATGGGTGTAAACCTATTGTATGTATGGGATTTTGACTAACTTATTTCATTTAAGACGTGGCCCAGGTCAGGTCTTAATCCTCTTACTGGAATCATTTATATAGGGGATGAATATGGAGAGAGAGAGAGAGCCAGGGAAGCAAGAAGTTAAAAACAATGAAACCCAGAAGAGAAGGGTAAGATGATCAGACACTGCCATGTGCCTTACCATGTGACAGAGGAGTCCAAGATCACAGGAAGCCCATCTTCAAGGAGAAAGCATTGTTTCATGATGCTTCAATTTGGACATTTTGTTCAGCCTCAAAACTGCAAGCCTGTAAACTAATAAACTTCAGCTTTCAAATGCCAACTTATTTTATGGTGTCTGCTTTCAACAGCCTAGGATGCTAAAACAAATTTTATTACCAGGTGAGTGTGGTGTTGCCTTAGCAAAAACCAATAAAATACAAGCAGCCCAATAAAAAAATAGGTAAAAGACTTGAATAGATTTTTTTCAAAAAAGAAATACAAATGCTCAAAAAACACATGAAAAGATATTCAACATCTCTAGTTATTATGGAAATGCAGATCTAAACTACAATGAAATATCATTTTACATTTTACAGAATTACCATGATTTAAAAAACCCAGAAAACTATAAGTGCTTGAGAGGATGTGGAGAAATATGAACACTCCTTCACTGTTGGATGGAATGTAAAATGTTGCATCCTCAGTGGAAGACAGTCTTCTGGAACCGTTTTATGATCTAGCAATTCTGCTCTTAGGAATATATTCAGAACTGAAATTGAGGGCATAAACAGATATTTGCACACAGGTGTTCATACTGGGATTTAAAAAGATGGAAACAATCCATGCGTCCATCAACTAATAAACAGATAATAAAAAAGTGATATATACATATGTTGAAATACTATTCAGTAGTAAGAAAAATGAAGTCAGGATGCTTGGGTAAACCTTGAGGACATTATGTTGTGTGAAATAAGCCAGACACAAAGACAAATACTATATGGTCTCAATAATATGAACTAAATATGATAA
>JAKSZT010039312.1:0-10026 GCA_026826555.1 Tolypeutes matacus
TTTTTTTCAGAGATGAAAACCTAAGTTAAGCTGTGTTATAATTATCACAATGGTTTTATGTGTTGCCTCAGCATCCATCTTACTTTGGCTAAGCTACTTGCATGAACACTTGCCTTTGGCCTAGTTAACAAGCAGCCTTCTAGCCCTAAGGTATAAACTCCCCCAGAGTCCAAACCACTTCTGTGGCCGCTCACTACACCAACACAGACCTCACTCAAAATCCACAGCTGATACTAAATTAAACCGTCTCCACCATCCTCAGACCCCAGGTCATTTTCCCTTTATGTGCTCATTTTCTTTTAATTGAACTAATCCTTATTTCCCATGGAAAACTTTCACCCCTGAACCACAATAAAGGCACAAGCCCACAGGCCCTCCTTGCTCTGCTTGTGTGTTCCCCACTTCCTCTTAACTCACCTGAGCCAATTGTGCTTCCCATCATTCCCTCATGACACCCTCTTTCTATGGGAACTGTGAGTCACACACCATTTTTTCTAATGTATATGGCCTTGTCTTCCCGTTTGTGGTACACCTGACCTCCGCTCAGACTCAAATGTAAAAACCAATTTATCTAGTTCAAAAATAAGCAGGAACTCAGTAAAATAAAACAAAAGAGTATCAACCTCCTTAGCAAGAACACTGGCCCAAAGAAACAAAATGGTAATAGTGTTCACGACCTATTTGGTATGGAAAACAAAGGCAAAATATAAGGCCCCCAAATGGTGAGGGTCATACAGAAGACCCCTAAATAAAGTACAGAATTTAGAAACTATGTGTATTAGAGAAACCTGTAAATATTGGATCTCAATAAAAATGCCTGTCTCAATGAGCATCACTGAAAAGAGTGACTGAGGACTTAGTTGAGCATGTATGATCCACATGAGAAACTAAGGCATTTCTGCTGGAGATAAAGTCCACAGGGTGCAGCATTGAGGCAATGAATATGGAACTAAAGAAACCTTCTTGGAAATACATCCCAATGGGGATTCCAGGTAACTGCAACCATAACCACACTTCAAACTCGTTGGAGACTCCTGCCCTAACAGAAAACATTCCCAATCAATCCAGTGAGCCCACAGCACATGAGCAATAATAATAAATTTTGTCTTAAACCACAAAGTTTCATGGTGGTTTGTTATACTGAAATAGATGGGAAGATTGTTGAATTAAAATATATAATATTATTTGATTAATAATATATTAAAGATGTAATAAATATAAAAATAAATATGTCACATGGGAGTAAAATCAGAAAATTACTAAAAATATAAAAACATATTGTATGATGTCTTAACAAGAAGAAGGAAAGCATAAAAAGAAAAAATAATGAGAAAGAAGACAAGAATGAGTTGAAGGGCAATATTGAGAAGGCAGACAATTAGAAGGTACAAGATAAAATGGTAGAAACAAATCTAAGTATATCACCCCTTTCAGCAAATGTAAACAGGCATAATGTTCTCAGCAAAAAACAAAGCATCTAGAGAAACACTAGTGTTAAGTAAATATATGTGAAATTTAAAGTTTCAGAATGTCTGAAAATTAAAGGATGAGTAAAAGTACATCAGGAATGTATCAGCTTAAAGGAAAATTGGTTTAACTCTGGCAGCATTAAATAAAGCAAATTTTATGACAAATGTATTAACAAATATAAAGACACTGACAAGCACAATATAAAACATGTACAATTATTAATCTCCATGATGGTCACTGTTTATTTGCAGATATTTTCAGTATTCTTACTCTTCTCTGAATATAACAGAGTATACTACATTCTCCATGATCACCAGGCACATTGTTTTCTACAGGAAATCCCACTATGAGGCTCTAGTTGAAGTCTGGAAGGACATAGTAAAAAGGCATCATATTTCTGCATTTCTCTCTACTTTATTTGGGGTCCTTAGCAATAGCTGTGACTCATAATGACTCCAGGTCCCAAAGCCAATCACTCTTTCCATTGTTCTGAATCTTACCTGTCAGTCTCTACACTGGTTCCAGATTCTGAAAAAGAGTCCTCACCATGGGCTCCACTTGAAATGTGTTCAAGTGTTTCTCCATCTCCCAGGATGGAGGGAGTTTCTTGATGTTTTTAATCTCCAGGTTAATTCAGCATTCTTTGACTCCTTGTTTCACCCATCTCCTATTAAACACATTTTCTGAATTACATTCCTTATGATTGAAAAAGCTAGTGTATTTCCATTTTTATAACTGGACTCCCATAGAAACATCCTGATTTACAGATGAGGAAACCAGGCCCAGAAAACTTAAATTACTTTACATTATTTTATTTTTGTTTCAGTAACAGCATTTCACCAATCTCCCTCACCCCAATCCACTCTACACCCAGCACAGGCCATCATATTGATCTTGAACCATGCCCTGCTGTCTTGCATCTGTGAATGTCATCACCCCCCACACACACACACACACATACATACACATACACATATAGAGCCCTCATCTCCTCCTATAAAATAGGAACAGGACCTAGTTTCCATTTCCTTTCAGTCAAGGCACCTTTATCAAATCCTCCATGAGGAGCTCTAGGAAGGCTCAAAGTGTTTAGTAAGTCTGAGTTTGCATTACAAGTTCAGTGTTTCTTTGCACCAAAACCAGGGAGGCCTGGAGAAACTGTCCTCCACCTGATGATGAAGCTGGAGGTGGTTCTCGTCCTGGCTTCTCTGGTGAATTTTGACAGCTCTGCCATTGATAATCCTGTTCATCTTTGTTCTTTCTGTTATCTTTTAGGTATTTTTTTTCTTTTCTTAATTTTTTTAAAGATACTTATATTACATAAATGTTACATATAAAACATAGGGGATTCCCATTGCCCTACTCCCCACACTTTTGACATTTTCCCACATTAACAACATCCTTCATTACTGTGATCCATTCATTGTAATTGATGAACACATTTTTTGAGCATTGCCCTAAAGCATGGATTACAGTTTGACATTGTAGTTTATACTCTTTCCCACCCAATTCTGTATGTTATGGCAAGATATATAATGACCTGTATCTGTCATTGCAATGTCATTCAGGACAATTCCCAAGTCCTGAAAATGCCCCCATGTTACACATGTTCTTCCCTCTCACTGTCCTCAGAACTTCCAGTGGCCACTGCCTCCACATCAATGATATAATTTCTTCTATTGCTAGAATCACAATAAGTTTATAATAGAATACCAAGAAGTCTACTTTAGTTCATAGTTCATTCTCCATTCTTAAGGATTCTGGGATGGTGATGTCCACTTCATCTTTGTTTGAGAGGGGGCTTCAATCTCATACAGCAGATGGATGGTACTCTCTTGCTTTCACTTGTAGACTCTCTCAATTCCTTGGTATGGTGGTTGTCCATTTTCACACCCTTGTTAGTTGTCCTGGGTGAGATCAATGAACTAGAAAGTAGGTGTTGCAACTTCATTGAGATTAAGGACCAATTTGGCACATGGACAGCCCAAAGATTTAAATCTCTTGGATGGGGAAGCGGCTGTGGCTCAGTCAGTAGGGCTCCCATTTACCATATGGGAGGCCCCGGGTTTGGTTCCCGGGGCCTCCTGGTGAAGGCAAGCCCGCCCACACGGCGCGGTTAGCTGACCCAGCGAGCACAAACAGCAAGGGGGAGATAAATGAATAAATAAATAAAATCTTTAAAATAAATAAATAAATAAATAAAATAAATCTCTTGGATGTACACCTACCAACTCTAGTTCAAATTATAGGTTCAAATTGAAGGACAGAACAGCCATGTGTAGGGAAACCACAGTTGAGTCCCATTTTGTCACTCTGGGAAGCATAAATTCCAACGTAGAGCCCACTGGCAAGACACCAAACTCCTGAGCTATCTGTCCTGACTATAGTGTCTGGATGTCTCCAGAGCCCTCAGGAGCCCCACTATTTGGGGAAGTATCTATTTTGCCGATCAATGAGTTCCTCCTGAGATGTGCATAAGCGTAACCTCTGGAATGACCTCCCAACTCATTTTGAAGTTTAGCCATATAAACTCATTTGGCTTTATCTTTTGCCTCCTTTTTTCAAGGCCTTTTCCTGATGCATTGTTAGTTGGTACTTGGTGGTAATCCCTCAGTGCCAGGTATGCTCATCCCCAGGAGTCATGTCTCTGGCTGGGGTAAGGTAATGTATTTATCTTCTGAGTTCAGTTTAGAGAGAGGCCACCTTTGAGCAACTAGGAGGGTCCCAGGAGGTAACTCTAGATACCCTATATTACTAGGCTACTGTATTAGTCAGCCAAAGGGGTGCTAATGTGAAATACCAAAAATGGGTTGGTCTTTATAAAGGGTATTTATTTGGAGTAGAAGTCCACAGATACCAGGCCATAAAGCATTAAGTTTCTTCTCTCACCACAGTCCATTGCCACGTGTTAGAGCAAGACAGCTGCTGGCATTTGCCAGGGTTCAGGCTTCTGGGGTTCCTCTCTTCCCGGGGCTGCATTTCTCTCCGGGCTTAGCTCTTCTGGAGCCTCCGCAAGGTTAGCTGTAGACTATCAGGCAAACGGCTCGTTTCTCTTCTCCTGGGGCCTTTTCCCAACATCAAAACTGCTTCTCAAAGACTGCTTCAACTCTGTCCTTTGCCTTGCCTTTTATATTCAATTCCCCACCCACCAAGGGGTGGGGCTCAATGCCCTAATCATAACCTAATCATGCCCAGATTAACAGTTCAGTTTATAAGCATGATCCAATTATATTTTTGGAATTCATAATTACATCAAATTGGTCAACTGTTACAGCTACGTTTCAATTTCAGGAGTAAAGCTTCATAAGCACAGTCATCAATATCAAGGGCTGGTTTATGGTCCATCCTCCTTCACTAATCATTGCCCCTGTACTCGGGGGATTATTGCTGTTCCATTAGAAAGTATGGCAGAGCTCCTCAGGATGGGAATTTGATATTCTTTTGGTTATAATGTGAATCTTCACCCACTGTGACAATGGCTCATTAATGTTTGAACACATTTATATGGCTCATATGTATGCCCAGGTGAGCTTTCTCCCATGTATCCCCCATCTTTGATACCTCACAGCAATGATCCTCCCCTGCCACAGTTGTAACCCATCTGTGATCTAAAACTTCTTCAAAACTTAGGCCAATAAATTAGTTAAATACAATTAATAAGAAAATGAAATAATGATAATTTAAAAAATAAGAAATAAAATGAAAAAGGCTTTTTAAAACAAAAATAATTTAAAAAGAGATATAAAATAATGAAATATATGTAAAATTTTTTAGACATTTTGCCTTTCATCACTATAAGACCCATTCTTGTATACACAGTGACATTTTCTTCCATTTTTTCCCCTAGTGTCTTACTTTTTGCTTTTTCAGGCAACTGAAGTGCTCATCAGAGGACAAGGTCTTAGAATAAGACAAGTCTGAATTTGGGTTGTTTTCTTTGGAGATATATTGAGTACATTTTATATGAGAAAAGTAAAGTGAGTCAAATATTTTGGTAATTAGAAAGGTGATCATGATCAGTGATCATCATCACTCATCAATAACCTTTTCCTATGCCTTCAGGACTAAAGGTCAAATGTCTTAGTTTACCAGGAATTTTGTAATAAATACCACAGACTGGTTGGCTTAAATACTGGTTGGAAAGTATTTTATCACAGTTTGGGAGGCTATGAATTCAAAATTAATATGTCAGCATGATCTTGATTTCTCTGAAGTCTGTAGGGTTCTCTTGGTGGCTACAGTCATAACTCAATTTATATCTCCATCACATGGCCACTTGTCTAATTCTGCCTGTAAGTTTCCACTTCTTATAAGGACTTCAGTCATATTGAATTAAAGCCCACCTTGATTTAGTTTGGCCTCATCTTAACTAATGGGATCTTTGCAGATGCTATTTACAAGTGAGTTCTCATCCACTGGACTGGGGTTAGGACTTGAACTCATATTTGTGGGGAACATGATTCAATCCATAGCAAGGTGGTACATCTCTTTATATTTAGGAGTGGACTATGAAACATTAGTGCAAGTGCAATTACTGGCCAAAAGATTTAAAAGCCAGTAAGTGACTTTCTAGGTACTTTTATTTGCCTTTCAAAAATTGATAATGTTCCAGTTGGGAGAAGCACGATCAGTATGCATCTCAGAGGGAGAACAAATAACCAAATGACAGGCAGAATGAACAATAAATCCACATTTGTGGTTATAAAACATAGAGATTTTAAGCCACTATTGAATACTTCAACATAAATTAACTATTGTAAAATGTTTCCTAATTCTCAAAGAAGTTCAGGTTTGTGACCTCACTCATATATCATAAACTTTCCTCTGACCAAGATTTTATGTGATTCCAATAAGAAAGTTGGAGAATGTAGCTAATGCCACAGTGGATAAAATCATAATGTCTGAGGTGAGTTGGGTTTGCAAAACTGGTAAGGATTGATGCTAAAATAATTTAATAGCTCTATTTTTTAATTAAATTAGTAACATAGACTGAAATATTGTAATACCAAAAGACACTGTAATGGAATATGATAGAATATTATTGTGATCTCATAATTCTTTGTATTACACAGTTCTAAGGGTAAAGAAGGAATCTAAAAATTACACTTACATCAACATCCATTTCAAGCTATTTTTATTTTAATATTAAATATATTGCCCTGAATGGGAAATAAATGTAATCTTTCAAGCTTTTAAAAATAGACACTGAGTATTTCATATTAAGTTGGGCCTTGAACCTGTCTTGGTTCTGTCTTGGTACTTTTATAAACTGTACATTGATGAGAGCATTTCCTAATTAGTTGTTCCTGGATTATGATCTCATGTGAATAGAGGCTATATGATTGCACCAAAACATGATACTATATTTTAGAAATTACATTTTATAATTTAGTAGTTAACCATAAGAGAATTAATAAGAAAGAAACACAAGTCTGGACTAATTCCGGAAAAGAATCAGAGGTTAACACATCTATAGCAGTACAGGAAATATGATAATATGGAATGATCATACTGCAATAAATGATATGATTGTTAACAAATGTATCTTAAGCCCAATTGTAAGAGTAAAATGCAGCTAAAAATTACAAACCGATTATGGGACTTATGGAAGCCATAATGAGTGTTTTTCTGAAGCAAATATTAAAAACAAAGTTATAAATGTATTTCTAGTGAAGCCAAAGTAAAAGGTATACTGTAAATTATATAATTGTTACAAATCACACAGCTTCTCTAAAATTTATACTTTATAGTAAAAATAAATATTGTCACAAAATATGAAAAGTAGTTACTTTTATCAGTTTTGTAGGAAATAACTAACCTAAAAAAATACATGAAACAACAATTTTAAAGTATATTAAGCAAACAATTAAAACCTCATTGCTCAATTAATATTTTAAACATCTAAGTGTATCAAAAAGTTCCTGTTTTTTTTTTTTTTTTTATGAGGAACTATGGGCCAAGGAATGAACCTCCCATGTGGGAAGCAGACACTCAACTGCTTGAGCTATATGCGCTCCCCTGTATCAATACATTTTGATTCAGTAATTCCATGTCCAAAAATTAAAACCAGGATTACTTTAGGAATAACTTAATATTTGTTAAATGCATCATTATTATAGCATTTATAATGGTAGCTTTGGAAGAACTCAACTTTCTTAATAGAGAAAATTACTTGAGGAACTCATGTTTCCTCTACAAGGTGATGTGTGCCTTTTTAAATGTTGAATGAATATGATGACTGCAGAGGAATAAGAAATCTTACATGAATAAATAAAGTACTTATTTTTATGTGATGCTGAGTAAAAATATAAAAATTTTCAAATATTATATATTAACTGTAGTAATGAGGTTGTAAGTTTTTTGTTTTATATTTCTCAAAATATCTGCCATATATAAAAATACATATGCTTACAGATATGTTAAACCTCACCATTTATATTTAAATGCCTTCATTACTTCAGATTTTTAGTGGAAACCGGAAAACGTTTACAAATTTTCATTTATTGAAAACCTTACTGATGGTTCTAGCGACTCCTTTTTTCTCAGACTGTAGATGAGAGGGTTGAGGATGGGCGTAAGGATGATATAGAAGACCGAGACAACTTCATCTTGCTCAGGGTAGTGGTAAGGCTTGGGCCGAAGATACTTGATGATAGCAGCTCCATAGATTAGAGACACCACAGTCAGGTGAGAAGAGCAAGTGGCCAGGGCTTTTCAGAAGCCTACGCTTGAGCCTATGGCCAAAATGGTTGACGGTATTTTTCCATAAGAGGCTAAAATGGCTGAGACGGGAGGGAGAAGAAAAATAATGCCACTGACAAATTGACCTGTTTCATACTGGGAAGTTTCAGTACACACTAGTTTCAACAGCGCTGGGATCTCACAAAAGAAATGGTGAATTTCTCTGGATGCTCAGTAAGGGAGAGTCAGTACCTATGTGACCTGGATTAGGGCATGGAACAGTGCTACCAGCCAAGACCCAACCACCATGAATACACAGATGGCGGGACGCGTAAGGATGGGGTAGCGCAAGGGTGTTAGATGGCCACAAAGCGGTCATACGCCATTAGGACCAGCAAGAGACACTCTGAAACCACCAGAGTCATGAAGAGAAAGAGCTGAGCTGCACAACCAATGAAGGAAATGTGATTGTTCCCAGAGAGAAAGTAAAGGGCCATTTTGGGAGCAAACGTGGAAATAGATAAGATATCCATGAAGGATAGCTGACTGAGCATAAAGTATGTGGGGCTATGGAGATGAGGATCAGCCCTAACAAGAATGATAGTTGTGGTGTTGCCGAACAGGGCTAGCAGAAGAGCCAGCATGAGGAGAACAAAGAGGACCCAGGGAGCCTGGTTGTGATGAAATAGGTTCAGGAGGACAAAATCGCACACTTTTGTCTTATTCATGTATTGCTTCTTACCTGTAACTTTGAGACAATTTAAAAAATCATTACTACCTGGAGATATTTTCACCAAATTAAATCACTCACCATTTTCCAACATCTGAAACCCTTTTTATCCCCTATCCTTCATCTTTTACTGTTAGTTAGTGAATATATTTGCCTTTCATCAGATTTCACTATGGAAACTTAAGAGAACATCCAATATATGAGACTTACCCCACTGGGGGAGGGGATATGATTGCTATTTATATTTAATATATTGTTTCAAAATCACAGTAAATTTCTACCTTAACTATTTGTCTCTAAACCTAAAGGAAAGCATTAATATTTAGATATTTTCTTTTCCTGTTTATCAATAAATTTTAAGGAGCAAGCAAGCAAGAGATTGCAGAAAAATTTAGAGACAGAAGAATTCCAAAGCTGTTATTAATTAAATATCTTACATATAGGAATACTACCTACAAAATTTTGGCATGTTGCAAAAAGGGGGAAAAAGGAGTCATTTTAAAAACATAATGAGAAATTATGTAAATGATATTCCTTGAAGATTCTTATTTTATGCTGCAATTGATTCATTCTCTAAATCTGGAAATTTGTTTACCTAAGTATTATTTCATATGGTAAAACCTGAATCCTTGAATGTAGTATATTTTAATGTATGGCAATTGGGCATAAAGAGATGCCTGGTAGAGAACATATTACACATTGAAAATTTGTGTCTACTGACAGAAACATAATTTGAATTATTGCCCTTACTGATGGTAGTTCAAAAGCATTGTCTTCAGTAGAATATAACAGTAGTTTCTTCTTATTATTTTTTGAATTCCATCTAAATATTGTTACAAACATATCATAATTTTTGATGTGATATAGGATAGATAAAAGAATACACTCATAAGTTGAATGAGGATCAAATATGTAATGTATTTAAAATTCTAGTATTTAAATATGACTTTATTTTTAGATTGATTTTATATTGAAATCAAAATGGCCTCTTAAATGAGATACATAATGGAGAAACTTCATAAATTTTATATACAAGGCAACTTTGCTTAAAAAATTACTTCAATGAATATATTACTTATATGACTAATTTAACAAGGGTAAATAGGCAATGCAGATATTATAGCAATATTTGGATTGGCTTAATT
>JAKSZT010039315.1:5341-23541 GCA_026826555.1 Tolypeutes matacus
TTTTTTTTTTTTTTTTTTTTTTTTTTTTTTTTACCGGGAGGTCCCAGGGATCGAACCCGGGTCCCTCCATATGGGAGACGGACGCCCAACCAGTTGGGCCACATCCAACCCCAGCCATATTTTCTTTGGGTTAAAGTATGTCATATATTGTTTTGTTTCTCTTTTTGTCTTTTTAGTTGTTTTTAAACTCTCCTCCAACTCTCTCTCCCTTGTTTCCTTTCATCTTGTAGAACTTCCTTTTGACAAGTATATGTCTTGGAGTTGTCCTATTGGGATTTATACTGTTTGGGGTGTGCTGTGCTTCCTGGACCTGCACATCCACCTCTCTCAATATGGTTGGGAAATTTTCAGCCATTATTTCCTTCAACATTCCTTCTGTTCCCTTTCCTTTCTGCTCTCCTTCTGGGATGCCCATAATGCATAAGTTTGTGCCTTTTGTGTTGTTGGTTAAATCCCTGAGTCCATGCTAGATTTTTTTCTATCTTTTTATCTATCTGTTCCACCAACTGTTTGATTTCAGATGTATTTTCTTCCACATCACTAATTCTTTCTTCTGTCTATTCAAATGTGCCATTATGTGAATCGAGCATTTTTTGATTTCTTGGATTGTGCCATTGATCACCATCATATCCGTTATCTTTTTATGTATGTTTACAATTTCTTCTGTATGTTTTCCCAGTGTCTTCTTAATATCCGTAATCTCTTTCTTCACCTCATTAAGATGGTCCATGATATTTGTTTGGAAAGCTTTGATTAGTTGTTCGATGTTCTGCATCTCTTCTTGGTTTTTAGTTTCTTCATTGGATTGGTATCAGAATGGGAATTCACTGAAGAAGCAGCACAGCAAAGAAGACACAAGCTAGCAGAACCTAATTTAAATTAAGAAGAAGAAAGAAAAAAGAAGGGGGGATGGAAAGAGGAAAGAAAAGCAAGAGACAACAAACAAACAAAGAAAAACTAAACAACTACACAAGCAAGCAGTCAACCAAAGGTAAGGAAGAACTGTGTTCCTTCTTGGGCTCTTGTAGAACCTCTCAGCCTGCTGTGTTCATCAATAAATTGCCATGCAAGGTTCTATCTGCAGGTTTTGAGGCATATTTTAGCTATTAAACTTAATTAAAAAGAAAAATTCTTTTTTTATTTTTTAAAGTGACCTTTTTTTTTTTTTTGGTGAAAAAAGGAACCCAGAATAAGTCCTCTTCTAGACCACCCCCTTCACTGAGGGGACCCTAACTAGGTTCATGGAAACTAATCAAGCACTTCCCACTTTCTGGCCTCCCCAGGGGAGCGGAAGCTCTGATGCTTGTCAGTGTAGAACGATAAAATTGGCTGACTCCACCCCCTCTGGATCCAAGCCTCATTGTACCGGGCTGTTGGGTAAATCAGGCTTCCTCAGTAGATTCGCTTCTCCCCTCAGCCTGGTGCTGCTTCAAGCCAGCTTAACTGCTCCCCAAAGCTATGAGGGTCCACACAGCCAAATCCTCATAAAGGAAACCCCTCTGCAACCTTCTGTCAGAACCCTCCCAATCTCGGAGAATACTCCTTCTCACCGGCTTGCCGGTGGGAGTTGGGGTGTATCCCTGTGCAGCTAGGTAAATCAACCTTCCTCAGCAGATTTGCCACTCCCCTCAGCCTGGTGCTGCTTCTAGCCAGCTATTTTGTTCCCCAAAGCTGCAAGGGGTTCCAGGCATTCAAATCCACAGAAAGGAAACCCCTCTTGACCCTTCGCCAGAACCCTCCCACTCTCAGAGAACGCTCCCTCTCACCGGGTTGCCGATGGGAGTCATGGCTCAAACCAGCCTTTTCCCCTGACGGTGGGGCTCAGCCGTCTGTGTTAACCACCACAGGCAGGGGAAAAACTCAGGAATCTCTTCTGAGCAATCTGCGCCAACCATCTCCCTCAAGATAGATGTCCCCAAGGTTCTCGCTCCATGCGCCCCCAGCACAGATCCCTGGGCAGGACCCTGTCCCCAGTCAGCTGTCCTCAGAGTGAGTCAGCGAGTTCCTCCTAAACCGATGCCATCATGCCTCCCCTTAATAATCGTTTTTTCAAATTTTATTGAAGTATATCATTCATACATAAACATACATAAACAAGTGTACAATACAAGTTGTGAACCTACAAAACAGACATGCATAACATCTTACAGGAATCCTATATACCTACATTGCTGTGAAACATTTGTTACAAATTATAAAAGAATACAGTGAAAATATTACTACTAACTATACTCCATATCTAGCATTTGGTGAATTTTCCCCCCAACCCACCCTATCATTTTTTAAAATATATTTTTATTACAAAAGTTGTGAACTTACAAAACAATCATGCACATGCGTAGAGTTCTCATACAAAACCCCTTCACCAACATACCATAACTTGATAGAACATTTGTTACAGATAATGAGATACTATCATCTGTTTTCTTAATAGCTGCCAGTCTAATAAGTGAAGATATCATCTCACGGTTCCCCACCCCAAACACACAGACAGCACAGCAAAGAAACATATTCCCTTTTAGGTGCTGCCACCATTGGAATCACTACACAGGTCTCCTAATTCTTCATCCAGAACTCTTTTCAAAAGCTAAGTTATGGCTAATTGCAAGACTTGGCAACTATATCAATTGAGACACTGATATTTAAGGTAAAAAATAACCCAGTGTGATATTGTTTTGTAGGTTTTGGGACAAAGGACTTCATAAGAAAAATTAGACTACTATCTTTTGTAATTGTTGTTCCTCTCACTTGACCAGGTATCTGTTGCCAGTCAGGAAACAGGTTTATACAGAAAAACAGTTAGTGCACTCAGGCAGTCAATAATAGTATTTTTTGTAAGGAAATCAAATAAAAAACACAATGAGATGCTAATTTTAACAAGTAGGGTGACTAATACTTTTGAGAGAAACAAAAATGGAAAATAACAAATATAAGTGTGGGTATGAACCAATTGGAATCCCCATATATTGGTGGTGAGATGTAAAATGGAGCAGGCACTTTGGGAAATAGTTTGGCATTCCCTCAAAAAGTTAAATATAGAACTACCATATGACCAGCAAACTATTAGGTTTATATATTAAAGAATTAAAAAGAAAGGCCCAGGGAAGTGGATGTGGCTCAAGCAATTGGGCTCCCATCTACCCTATGGGAGGACCTGGGTTTGAGTCCCAAGGCCTCCTGGTGAAGGGAAAAGCTGGCCCATGCCCTGCAGCGAGCTGATGGCCCATGCCCCAGAGAGAGCTGAGCTGACACAGGAATATGATGCAACAAAGAGATGCAGAAGAGAGACAGGGGGAGATGCAGAAGCTCAGGGAGAGGAGGTGGCACAAGCAATTGCATGCCTCTCTCCCACACTGAAGGTCCTGGGATCAGTTCCCAGTGTCTCCTAAAGAGAAAGATAAGCAGACATGGCAAGAACACACAGCAAATGGACACAGAGAGCAGACAGCAAACACAAGCAACAAAAAGGGGGGAGGGAATAAAATTTTTAAGTATCTTAAAAAAAAACAAAAAAACAAAAAAACGGAGGCCCAAACAGATTCTTGAAACCACAGTTTAATTTAGCATTATTCACAATAGCCAAAAGTTGGAAACCACCCAAGTGTCCATATAAAGAGGAATGGGTTAAAAATAAGTGGCATATCCATATACTGGAATATGACTGAACCAAAAAAGTACTGAAGTTCTGATACATACTACTATAGGCATGACCCTTACAAACATTATACTGAGGAAATAAGGCAGACACAAAAGAAAAACAGTGTACGATTGCAGTTATTTGAAATAGAAGATAAAGAAAATTCATAGAAACAGAAGGAGATTAGGGCTTATTACCAGGGGCTAGAGAGAAAAGAGAATGGGCTTAATGGTTAATGGCTATAGAGTTTCTGTTTCAGGTAATGAGAAAGGTTTTGGAATTGAATGTTTGGTGATGGTAACATAACATTGTAAATGTAATTGATTCAAGTAAATTGTACATGCTGTAAAAATGGGTAAACTGGCAACTTTTATATTACAGAGATATAATCTCATCAAAAAATTTTTTTAAATCCTGTAGAATAGATGAGAAATTCAAAGTCAACAAAGATCTGTGAGGCTGAAGCAGTATTTTGTGAAGTCAGTGAGATACTGACAATTTCCTTGGACTTCAGAATGGCCTGGATATCTATCATTGTACTGTATATTTTAGTACCACTTGTACATGAACTATTTCACATTGACTGAGATTGTCTTTAGCTACAAAGCCAAGGATTCTCTTCTGATTACATTCCGTTTCCACTCCTTGGTCTCTCCTTCCTCCACGAAGGGTTTCTGGGTAGCTTCACAGTCCCTGTGTCCCCCTAGCTCCCCTGGAAGACCTGGTGGAGGAGCCTTCTAGTGACAGGCTGGATGAGGAGGGCCCATCTAATGTCGAGGTAAGGTCATCTGTTTATGTCTAAGATAGAAATGTTCCTTTCTCAGATTTGTCCCTTTTCAATTGAGTACTGCCCTTAAAATAAGATGATGTGAATTATAGATATTAGCCACTGTTGGGGGGAAGGATAGGTGGAAGGGAGACTCCTACCAAAAGATCTCTGATGAAGAAAGTGCTAAAATGGAAGCATTGCTTTATAAATGAAATGGTAGTAGGATTTTGCTTGAGCACCATTATTCCTGTTCAGATGAAGACTGTTTGTAACTGCCATCAAAATGGACTTGAGAAGTATATACGGCAGGAAAAGCTTGACCCTTTCCCAGATAGTGGCCATGCTTATTCATGGGGACTTTGAGTTTACTAATGCTTTATATCTGGCTTTATAAAATCACTAATGTCTGAGCAGACACTACTCAACATCATAGGATACTCATAGTTTTCTTTTTGGCAATTGCAGGGGATCTCCAGAGCAAGCGAAAAAGGTAGGTGTTCTGCGCTCATCCAACATCTGATTGAAAAACAGACATAGAAGAGGGAGCTTCCTGAAAGCTTCATGCTGGTGGCTCTGCCTGATCACAGCACCATGGTGGGATGAGGATTGGGGGTAGGATGAAAGGGTTTCCATGAAGGAAATCTTCCCTTGTTACTAGTATGTGGTAGTGACTGTGATCTCTTTAGGTTGTGCAAGTTTTACATGCATGGGTGTTTGAGGTAGTCTAATGGTAGTTTCTGTGGTATAACTTTCAGTTTGTCTGTGAGCATAAGGGGGTGGTGATCATGTGCAGTTTCCCAGATATTACGTGTCATTTAGGCTGGACAAATACCAGGGACAACTTTCTCAAATATAACCCATCACCACGGCATGCTCTATGTATATGAACTTGTTCCGCCCTCACCACAGCTAGATCTGGGGTTTGCTTTCTGTGATGATAATAGAGATGGAAAACTGAGGTGCAGATGCGAATGACCCAAGCTCTTGCACTGATAAAGGGACAGTCCTAAATGTGAACCCAACCATGTGTCATAATACTGGGATCTACAGACCTGAACTTACCACTCAGCCATACGCTTACTAGAAACCAAGTGAGGGACTTCCAGTATCTGTGTATGTGCCTACAACAGAATTACCTGAGTCTACAAAGAGACCAAAACTGTCTATTATTAAAATGTAGCCTCTGGTCATGTGGCCTAAGGCAGCTAGCTGTACAGATTACCACAGACTTTGGCATAGTTATTAGTACTGAGAGCAGGTCAAAATTCTGAGAGTTGTGAGGCAACACGCAGGATGACATGGTCAATCCAAAGAGGGCTGCGGTCACAGCTCATCAAGTTACAAAGGCAGATAGGCATAGAGAAGACAATACAGTGCATTTGATATAATCATCTCAGATGACCCTACAGGTGCTCAAATCATATGAGTCATACAATAGTGTCTTTGAAAAATAAGAATTCAGATACATGATCATTCTTAACCTGATTTCCAAAACCCTTCCTGAAACATTCCTAAAGAGCTATCTTTGTGGGTGTTGGCACTCGACCTATGTGTCCCTCCATAAGGACCATCCCAGAGTTGATGACCAATGATGAACCAATATTTCAATGAATACACAGAGGGGCTGAAAAAAAGACTGGAAGTAAAACCGTATGATTAATAAGTGGTGATATTCAAATGGTAAGATTTTAGTATTTCCAAACTTCTGTAATTGACTATATTTATTACAGTACGATGGTGAATAAATGCAATGGAATGTACTATGTAGAATGGAATCTAGACCACCAAAAAAGGTTGTTTTTAATTAAGTGAAAATCCCTGTGGAACAAATGGTCAATGCATCATCAGTATATGTGTATCCATGGAGATTGAATTTGTTTGGATTTGCCAAGAGGATACTGGAAATTTAGGTGAGATACACTATAAAGAGTAGGTGTGATAGTACTCAGCCATTGAGTCATAGTATGTATTTTACTACCATTTGTACACTGGGTATGGCCAATTGCTTTAGGCTGCCATTAGCTACAAAGCTGGGGACATTGATTTTTTGTTTGTTTCCTCCTATTCTCTCTGCCATCTTTCTTTCATGATGGAAGAAGGACCCACAGCAGCTCACACCATGCTTGTTAAACTACCATCTCAACAAAATTTAGAATCTTGTCCAAGGCCATAACTTTCTTTAGTAATTCATGAGCAACATACCAATATGATGAGTTATTCTGTGTCCTCATAGCACCCAAGGAACAACTGATGGTGGCATTTCCAAGTGACCAAGAGGATGAGGAGGTGCCATCTTCAGCCAAGGTGTCATTACTATACTTTGTCTAAGATAGCAATGTTGCTCTTTTGGACTCTTCCTTTTCAGTCAACTTCAGATGAAGATACCTAATCATGTACATACTAGATGAAATATACAATTTCCTTGGGGTGGGAAACATCAAGTTGGAACCTCTTCTAACTGATGATCCAACATTGAAGAGATCATCCAAAAAGGGGAGCAGCAGTTTACAAAGTAGTCTTTTTCTCAGCTACATTTTTTTTCACCTTAGATTGAGAATTTGTGATCACAACCCAAATTGAATTTACCAGATGCATGTCTCTGAAAAAATCATCCCTATCCTGAAGTGTCTGCTTTCCTTGTTTATCAGGTTTTGCTTGACCACTATTTCACAACTGATTTACTAATGATGCCAAACAAGCAAAAGTCCTTTGCAAATAGACAAAACATGATCTGATCCTCATAGGCTTTTCTCTAATTGCAGGTGGCCCCAGGAACAAGTCAAATTGGTACGTATCTACAATTACTGAATTGAGGAAAAATCTGGATAAGATAAGCAGGGCATTGATACTAGGTGAAGGTGTGAGTGTGGGGGCATTACTGCATGTTTCCCTAAGAGAAGTGTCCTACACATGACAACTGTCATCAAAAACTTCCTAAAAAGTCATGCCATTACCACTATACATTTTGCATATATTAACCTCACCAGAATCATTCCTGGAATTATGTACTCTCTCCCCCTCCCTTACATGAAAATTTTGAGGGGCATTGATTAATAACCCAAGAGTTCAAATTCCAAAGTGGTAGAGTCAAAAATTGGATCCAGGCCAATTAGTATAGCCCCTATACTAATACTCTGAATTACTGAATATCACTTGTATCATAGGCAGGGGTCATTAGTGACAATGAAAGAATTTCCAGCATCTATATATATATATATATATATGCATGTGCCCTTGACAGTTCTTAAATGCTGCACTTATATATTTGATATCCTCAGGAGTCACATAACCCAGGTTCACAGTAGGTGCATTTTACCAGATATTTATTCATAGTTATTAGTTTGAAAAGCACAGAGAAAGCCACAAATGTTTCTGGTAAACTCACAAATCTGAGACTTGTGAGGCATCAGTAGGACAAGCTGACTAATCTCTGCCAGTGCTGGGTCATAGCTCAGTGCATGGCCCAAGTAGACAAGTATTAGGGAGATATTTTCATCTATTTGGTAACTTTATCACCACAAGCCATACAAATGATCATTCTGTGAGCTACACAATCCAGAACAGTAACCAGTAAGAAATCAGACTCCCTCTTGGTTATCAGCTTCATGTTCATCACTCTCATTGCAACTTCCCTGTACAGCTGGCATAAAGACTCAACACTCTGAAATGGCTTTCATCTATTTCAGTCTTTAATTTTTTTCAGCAATGTTTTGTTTTCTGTGTTCAGGTCTTTTATATCTTTGGTTAAATTTATTCCTAGATATTTGACTCTTTTAGTAGCTGTTGGAAATGTAATCTTTTTCTGTATTTCCTTTTAGTTATTTCAATATTTGTGTGTAAAAACACTACTGATTTTTGCTTGTTGATATTAATAAACACACCACTTTCCTGAATTCCTTTTTTAGTTCTAGCAGCTTTATAGTGGATTTTTCAGGATTTCCTCTCTATAGGATGATATTATTTGCAATTAGGAAAAATTTTACTTCGTGATTTTCAATTTGGATGCCATTTTTTTGTTTTTGTCTAATTTTCTAAGTCTTCTATTACAAACAAACAAAGAAAAAAAATAATGGTTTAATTAAATTAATTAATTTAAAAGAAAGACTCAACCCTCAACCCCTCAATACATCCTAATTAACTGTCCCACTGTGGGCTGGTTCATGTAAGCATGGAGAATCACATCAATGAATACAAAAATACAATAATGAAAAGGAAGATGAAGGAAAAATATCATAAGTTAAACATTGGTTATTTTTAAATGGTAGTGCATCAGTATTATGACAACCTCTATAAGACTATCCTTATGACACATCTCAGTGACTCAATACAAAGGAATAATTTACCTAGAATTAAATCCAGTCCACCAATACATAAAAAGAAAAATACTACACAACAGATGAGTATTGTAGTAGCAGCAGTGGAGATTGAAATGATCTTGTAAAATACCAAAGGACACTGATAATTAGCCTAGATTCAAAACAGGAAGGAAGAGTGACCGGACTCTGTGAGTGAATATCAGCTATTTAATACTATTTGTAGACTGAATATATCATGTTGCTCTTGAATGCCTTTAGCTACACAGACAAACCTTCTTGATTCTCATTTTCTGTTCCTCCTCTCCTTTACCATTTTCTCTCCACCAAAAGGGCGTGGCCCAGCACAGATCATTCCAGGCTTATTATCCCTGAGCTCCATATTTTCTTGACCATGGCAGCTGCCTGAACAATCCATGGACAACACCCCAATGTACTAACAGTTACTCTGTGTCCTCCTAGCAACCCCAGAAAGTCTGCTGGAGGAGTACCCTAGTGACCGGACGGTTGAGGATATTCCATCTAATTCGAAGGTAAGGTCACCCTTTCTTTTACTGATGTAAAATTGATGATTTTAGCCTTTTTAAATTGAGTTCAGGTATGAAAATCAGACCATGTAATTATTCATGACATACAATTTTCTTGGCCAGGGAGAGTATTCATTTGAAGCCTATTACTAACTTATCCCTGCTTCAAAAGGAACTTGTATGGTTCCTGTATGGTATGGGGCTAGTCTTACCTCCAAGGATTAAGACTTCCTTATTCCCAACCTAAATTCTCAACCTAAATAGATGGGAGAGATGCATCAAACAGGAAAAGCTTGTGCCTTTTCACATGTATCTGTTACAGTTGCTTTAGTGGCATTTGACTGGACCACTTTTTTCCCATCTGCTTCTCTTTTTAAAAAAATATGTATTGTTATTTTTTTTTAAAGATACTTAAGATTACACAAATGTTATAAAAAATATATAGGGATTCCCATATGCCCTACTCCCCACACCTCCCACACCCATCTCACTACATAAACAACATCCTTAATTAGTGTGACACATTCACTGCAATTGATAAACATCCTGGGGCACTGCACTGAGCATGGACCATAGTTTACATTGTAGTTGAAACTCTTTCCCACACAATTCTGCAGGTTATGGGAAGATATATAATGGCATATATCTGTCATTGCAATGCCATTCAGGATGATTCTCAAGTCCCCACATCACACATCTTTCCCTCCCCCTGCCCCCAGAGCCTCCAGTGGCCACCATCTCCCTATCAATGCTGTAATTTCTTCCATTGCTAGAACCATAATAAGTCTATAGTAGAATATCAGTAAGTCCACTGTAGTCCACAGTTCATTGCCCAATCCTGAGGATTCTGGGATGGTGATGTCCACTCCACCTGTCCACCTGTCTAATTGAGAGGTGGCTTTGATCCCATACAGCTGATGGATAGGACACTCTTGCTTACAGTTGTAGGCTCTCTTGTTTCCTTGGTATGGTGGTTGTCAAGCCTCACCTTCTTGTTAGTTGTCCTGCGTGAGTCCAACGAACTGGAGAGTAGGTAATGCAACTCTGCTGAGGCTCAGGGCCCAGCTGGCACATGGACAGCCCAAAGATTACAGTCTACATCTGCTTTTCTAAAGGCAGCAACAGAATAAAATATTTGTGCAAACACTACACAGCACAGTCCGATCCTGAGACTGTTTTCATTTCTCTAATTGTAGGTGGTTCAGGAGTAAGTGAAAATGGTATGTATTTTGGTATCAGTTACATGTTAAGAAAAAAATCTAGATGATTTAAATACTAGGATTTTTGTGCTTGCTTTACTGTGGAGAGAAACCTGGATTTTAGCTTCCATGTGGGCAAAAGAAATACGGATGTGCTTCTGTTTTAGGTGAAGACAAATGACCATGTACACAGTATTTGGAAGCAGCTGTGTTCCCATTAGGTAGTTTGGAATTTTGTTCATTTCCATCATAGCTGCATACTTTACATATATTTACATATTCAAGGATCCAACAATAACATTGGGCTTCAAACGGGGCAGGAAGAATACTAAGAATCTGTCACTGAACAAAATCCTGTATTTTAGCAGCTTTGCAGGTTTCTTTCATATTGCTCTGGGATATGTTTAGCTACAATGCCAAGGATTGCTTCCCTTTTTATTGCTGCTCCTCCATGTTGCCGTCCTTCCACTCCTCAGCACCTCACTTATGTTTCTTGATTAGCTGCCTCCATATTACTCTAATCCCTGCTCCAAATCAAGTAATGCTTCCTGACTAATCCAGAAGTAACATGCCCAAAGTACTGACTGTTCTTCTGTGTCCTCCCAGCTACCCCTGAGGGCCTGCTGGAGGAGAGTCTAACTGCCAGGGCCATAGAGCATGCCCCATTTTACTGCAAGGTAGGTCAGCTTTCTTCATCTGAGGTAGAACTGATGCATTCCTGGTTTCTTTCTTTTCCCATCTAATTCAGATATGAAATTCTGACCATGTACAGTAGAGGTGGGATGTACAAATGTCTGGTGGGTCAGAGTTCAGCGGGCATCTACTGACTAATCACTATGTCAAGGGAACAATCACAAAAGGCAGCATCAGGTTATTAACTATATGGTAGAAAGACTTCCTTTAGCAAAAATATTTCCTACTTGTATTAAAAATTGTGGACTTCATGATCAAAATGGACTTGAGAAATACATCATCCTAAATTACTTATTGCATAAGTCTAGTCATTTTGGACAGCTTATTTTGAATAAAGACAAGATCAAAAGAGGCAGTGAGGGAAAAAAAAAAAACACCTTTCTTTAACTTGACTATTCTTTCCTATCCTGTATTCTAAAGTCACCAAGAGGACACAAGGCTCTGGTAGCACTATATAGTGAGTTCTGATCTTTATAGTGTTTTCTTCTCTGTAATTGCAGCCAGCCCCAAGAGAAAGCAACAATGGTAGGTATTCTGAAATCACACACTCCCTGAGGAAAAATCTACATATTAAAATACTTGGGTATTCCTTGCTGGTTTAGTCTCACAAAGTCCTTGATTACAACCTCCTGGTGGGAATGAGGATTGGGGTGTGGTGACAGGAATGGAGATTCCAGGTAAGACTAGTCATGTTTATTAAGAACTTGTGTTCTGTTTATTTGGTGTGTGTCTGTGTGCATGGGAGTGGTGTGAGTTTAGATGTGTATGTTTGTGATGTGATTCTCAGAATACCTATGTTTGATTCTCAATGGGCATGTGCACAACTGTGTGGCCCTTTGTGTGTTTTCCTTGATTTTTCACCCACTAAACAGCACAATGGCTAGTATCACCATTCTATGTAAACAATACTCTATTTCTTCATGGAAGTGCATGTATGTCAATATTATCAAATTATGTACTAAATAAGTGTGGCTTACCTTATGTCAAGTATACCCCATGAATTCTGGAGAATATCCCATCAACACAGAAGAAAACATTGACAGAGCTCTACAGGATAAAGTTGTGGTACAGGATCCCTCTTACTGAAATGTATAACTACACTTTGGTTTACTAATCACCTCTTGTAAGGCATTTTCAATGGTCATGATGAAAGAAAAGCAGACATATGTGGTCATTCATTAACATATGAGACAGGGAAGAGTTGAGAAGGTGTATAAAGTACTCAGAGCTGGACATCTAGTGAATACTGACCCAGGCACTGGAGATATTAAGGGCTTAGATTCCTGAACCATACACTTTCTTCATGCCTCTTCTGCCTGGCAGAGTCTCTAAAGTTCTACTATGAATTTGTCAACATTTGTCATTTTAATTCCTGGTACTGAGCACCAAAGGACAAGGGCATCTGTACAAGACTGCAGTTTTTGCAATTTTTCAAAAGCGATCCAGAGAACCTTTTCATCCCCATAAAATACTCTCCAGGGCACCTGACCAGAGTCTAGTCCTGGGTCTGTTCTTTAAACTCATCATATACGTGTACATGTCCAAGCAGTCATAATTTCAAGGTGACACACTGGAGGAGAGTGCTTTAATTTTCCAGCTAAATGAGGCAGAATTGAGAGCAGATTCCTTCACCTCCTCTTCCACATTTGCAAACTGATTACAATGTCTTGTTGAAGGCCTTGGACTCCAGAGAGCACAGGGAAGGACTTAGCACCCAGGGTAGGGAGCTGGGTTTTCCTATGCTAGCCAGCATAGCCTCAAGTGGAGAAGGGAGGAGTGGAGGCCCCATCTCCAATATCCTTCTTGTGGATGCTTCTGTTCCTAAAGATTGGATTGCGGATCAGAGGTATGACTTCACCAGTAGCGAAGATGATGACAATCCAGGTAGGTAACAATTCTCAAGGAAGGATCTAATGGAGAGGATTCCAGGATCAGTAGTTATACCTGGTGCCTTGGAGACTATGCAGGGGGTATGAAATCAGAATGTAAAGGAAATATTTATGAGGGTCTGATTTCATCTTCTCATATTTAATAATATAATAGTAAGAGATATCTTGACCATAGGTTTGGTGTGCCTTGTGCTTGAAATAAACTTTCCTTGATCTTTTGTTTAAATTTTGCTTCCAACAAACTAGATTTTTCATGCCTCTTCCACTGCCAGACATCAAACCTTTGGTTTTCTTTGGTTAGCATCCCATAGTTACTGAATACAAGAGATTGTCATTTGGGTTTTGGTGTTGAACTATGATGGAGTGGGTCTGGTGGGACAGAATCTCTTCCAGGCTCTGACCTGGACCAGAGTCAAAGTTTTTTATAGCAAGTGCTGGATGGTAGTTAAGAAGTAGGGCCTCCCCCTTTGCACTTATAGGTCTGGTTATACTTCATTTATGTTCTATCCTCACTGTGGACTCCTACTTTAAAGGGTAACTATAGGTTGGATGCCATAAAGAACGTGTTCTCTGGGCTTACTACAAACACACCAGTGTCCTTGAGAGGAGTGACTGAAGCACATTCTTGAACTCACTTGTATTTTGCACTTTCCACCCAAATCCAAAATGCTGGATGAGGAATTAAACCTAAATTTCATTACATTTGAGAAAAGTTTGATTCTCGGTGCCAGTTAAGAGCTAACAAAGTCTAGCAGGTTTTTGTAGGACTTTGAGTATATGGGCTGCTGAATTGCTTCACACCCTGGCTCTTCGAGTCCTACTGAGGTGGTGTCCAGTAATTGAGCAGGACCATATCAGAACCTCTGGGCAGCAGGCACACAGTTTCCCTGTTGCCCTCTGAAACTAGTGCTGTTGCCAGTCATCTCTGCTCTGTCCCTCACGCAACATTCTTGTCCCTCTCTGTAGCTTTCCTCAGGCTTGTCAAAGCACTCAAGCTACCCAGTCCTATAAAGGCCTGATGAAACCACTTATTTAAGTGGCCACACATCCTGCACAAACCCTATTATCTCACTTGCAAGATAAGGGAATGTGGACAAGTTGCTTCTAATTTCATGTTCATCTACCCTAAAGGGCTGGGAAACCTAGGGGGGTGTTCAGAGGACAAAATTTCTGCCACACACTTAAGGTCAACCCAGGCACTCGACAATCACTTGATTTGTGGGGTTGGTGGTAGCTCTCATCCAAAAGACCTGAATCACCTCCATCTCTCTGAGAATTGCTCTTGGAGATGGGTGAATTGGTAATTGATCAATCTCTTGATTGCAGAGGGCAGCAGTATATACTTGATCATTTCTCCAAGTTCTCGTATGGAAAAACAACATGAATGGAGACAAGAAGAAAGGAAATAAGCACTAATTATGAGAGAGGAGAGAGGCAGGGAGGTTCTGAGCCAGGGAAGATGGGAAGGAAACTAATATGCTTAGAAAGACAAGGAGACAGTGCCTATTTTCTTAGAGGTAAGGAAGATGGGAACATTTTTCCCTAAAATTAGATCATGTGTGGTCTGGGACACAGACCGTAGATCTTAGGCAAACCCCACAGGACATAGGAGAAGCAATCCAGGCTCAAACTTAGGGTTAGATGAGGACAGCATTGTATTCTAGGATCAGGTCATGCTATGACATCAACAATATGGGCTCAAGCTCTCCTTTCAACCCAAACTTTCTCCTTTCAAATAAGGAACAGAGATTTTAAAAATAGGCAGAAAGAGGAAATGTCGGAATCTTTAGAATCTGAGAAAAATGCTTTAGAATGCACCAGGGCAGTAACGGTGATGGGGTGGCCTTGTAAAAGGTGTAAGCATTTCTTTGTAGCTCTTCCTTTTCCCCCTCTTTTTATAATTATCTTAAAGGACCTGGTCTCTTCCAGGAAGGTGAAGTCATATGAATGACAATGCTTTTAAAACACATCTCACCTTCCTTACCTACTGTGTTTCAACATTGCACTGATTTCCAAACCTTCCCTGCACCATGAATCAATGCATGTAACCCAGAATGGCCCAGACAAGGAGCTGTGCTGGAAGTCAGAAGCCTAGCTACACATCATGTGGGGGGACCTGTGAAGTTGGTTCAGGGCTGGGCTCTCCCCTCACAGGTGTGAAGTTGCACATGTGGCTCTGGAAATGCAAGTGTGTTCTCCTCCCTGCAGCTGTCTACATTCCTTGAGGAGGAGGAGGAGGAGTCTTTTTACCTAAATTATCTTTTCCTGGAAAACACAGAACGCATCCAAGATGTCAAAAGACAAGAAGAAGTGGAAGAGGAAGTGTGAGTGTGGAGTGGGTAGGATGAGGAGGGCAAGGGAAACAAATTGACTTGCACTCCATTGATTCTTAACTTTCCCTTTGACACTTCAGGACATTCAGCCTTCTTGAGGAGCTTACTGCAGAGGCTGTAATAGTGTGTGAACATGGAGGTGGAGATAAGAATTGGATGGTGAAAATAAGTACAGGCAAGTGAAGAATGTCCTGAGAGAGCCTCTCCCGAGAGACTAAAAACACATTCAATATAAGCGCTAAGTTTGCTCAGTTATGGCTCCTTAATTTGGAGGAGAGGGCTCTAGCCCTGTTGAGGACCAAAGTTGGCCCTCCCAATCCACTTAAGGTCAACCAAGAATCCCCCTCTTTATTAGTGAGAGTGGTGAATAATGTGGAGTGACCTTGAGTGCCACTATTTCAGGTCTCAAGGGGAAAGGGGAGTTAGATTGTGATAGTTTGCCAGGGCTGTTTTATTCAATCCAATCAGCTAGTTGGTGTATAGACAGGAATTGTCTGTCTCACCATTTAGGAAGTTAGAAGTAAAATCTAGCTGTCAGCATGGCCATGCTTTCCCTCAAGCTGGGGGCAACTTGTCAGCAATCCATAACTCCACCTCTCCTTCCATCATCGATCATCTGTCTACTTCTTTCTCCCTCTGCTGCTGCTCATGAATTTGCCTAGACTTCCTCTCTTTAGAAGGACTCCATGCATAAAGGACTAAAGCCACCCTGTAGCAGGCTGGCCTCACCTTCACTAATAGGATCTCTGATGATGCTATTCACAGATGAGTTCACATCCCTAGGAGTGGAGGTGAGGATGAAACCGTGACTTTGTATCTGGATGTTATTCAATCCATAAGACCAGTGATGCTCTTGGGTCCCTCTAATGCAAGCACAGTAGCTATTGTGGCCCTTTTTACTATCTCAGTAGAACCTCTCAGCTGCCCAAGACATGGGGTTCTTAGCCTCTGTAGTTCCCTACCCAGATCCCAGATTAGCTCATGCACCTTTTCTCAAGATACCAGTCTTTAGAATTTATTTAAGTAAGTAGAATTCAGAGAAACAACCTGAAGGAAATTTGCCTGCAGAGCTAACTTGGGATGAGAGAAGTGGGTAGGATTTCATGCTATTTATTTCCCCTTATTATTTTGTAATATTGTAATTATTAAAATAGCTTTATCATATTATAATGAGGAGTGTTTTGTAATATTTACATGTTGGAACATATTAATATAAGAAAATATGTTTTTGGTATTACAGTATATCTTTTTTAAAATGGAAAATGACCAGTAAGCTTTATGTTTGATTTAGAATGAAACTGTTGATTAGGAAAACGAAGAGCTCTAGGAATCTGGCCTTTTTAATGTGAAGCCTTCATGGCTGAACTCTGTTGAAAATTTATAGACAGTCTTTCTCATAGACAGCACCCTATATCAGAGACCAAAGTCTCCAGGGCCTGAGGTGTCTTCTGGGTCCTGCAACCCACCTCAGGGAAGCCCCAGTTCCTACCAGCTCTGCGCCACCCCAATAACCCCAGATCCTATATTTTTGCTGCAGATCCTACAACAGACAGCTGCAAAGACCTTGAGCTGGAGGCCCAGCCTGAGGCTGAAAGGAGCTGGAGATCTTATGGTGTTTGGAGGTGCCTCAGTGCTCACCTTTCTACTCCATTCAGAATGAGCCAATTCAGTGACACTTTAGTTTTACTTCAAAAGATTAGGTTGTTTTAGAAAAACTCTTTATGTTTAATTTTACTTCTCTTATTAAGCAATATCTGTATCTTTACTACTTGTATTTCTTATTTCTCAAATAAATAAATACATATACAGATAAGCACCCTGAACAAGTTAGTGCTGTATGAATTATAATATTCGGTCTCCACCAAGGTTATCCCCTCACTCATAGAATCCTCATTGAGTGTTAGTTGAATAATACAAATTGAGTGCTTATAATCTGTCCTCCTGTCAATGTGTTTCAGTAGTTTCATTTACTGAACTCTGTTCACTCACCTGGAAGGGGTCATGCCCAAAATATTAATCTTTGTCTAGTAGGATATTTGAATTTCAATGCCTCTTTTTACGTACATTTCAGTGTTGCTGGGTATAAAACCACGAATCACATTTCTTTCCACAAATATATTGCTCCATTTGCATCTGGCACAAAATCTCAAAAAAGTTGATGAGACTCTAATTACTTTACATAATGTGCGTATAAAGATTTTTGTTTTCTTTAACCCAGGTAATTGTCCTAGAATATACCTTGCATTCAGTCTTTCTGAGTCAGTGCTCCATGTGCACTTTTGATATGCAGCTTCAAAGAATTTCACATCAGAAAAAAAGGAATTGTACGTTTTCGCATTTGTTTCAAGTCTTTCCTTTGATTTCCTGGTTCAGACACTCCAGTGTTCAGATATTGGACCATCTATACCATTCCTCATTGTTTTAATCAGGGTTCTCTAGGGAAAAAGAATTAACAGGAGATTATCTGTAAAGACTACGGGATTTTATAAAATTCTCTCGTGTGAACGTGGGGATGCACAGGTCCAGATCCTGCAGGCAGGCTGCAAAACAGGGGCTCCAATGAAAGCCCTATGAAGTTTGCAGGAGATGGCTGTCCAAAGAGAGCTGGGAATTTCTCTCTGAATGCTGAAATCACTTCCCCTTTTAAGGCATTCAATTGATTGAATAAAACATCACTCATTGCTGAAGACAATCTCCCTGGTTGATTGTAGATGTAATCATCCATCTATACAGTAAACTCACTGATGACTAAAGTACATAAATATCCTTGTATTACAATTAGTCCAGTGCCTCCTTGACCATACAAGTGGGCACAATTCCTGGCCAAGATGACACACTAG
>JAKSZT010039316.1:9307-21715 GCA_026826555.1 Tolypeutes matacus
TGTGACCTATGTTGCCTGCATTCCCATGAAAATAAATTATAGTTGGGAAATAGAGTGAATTGTCTCCAGTGTATCTTATCAAAATAAGATTTAGACACATTCCATCTTTGGTTGGGATGAAAATGTTTTTATGTGGAATACCAGTGGACATGGGAACATAAAGGCGTGAAGATGATGGCTGCTCTGGAAAATAAAGCAATACATCCTGGAATTTATATAGAATACCTGCTATTGATATAAATATTAACAAAAGTAAGATAATACCTCCATACAGATGAAAAGTCACTACTAAAGGTAAAAGAGAAATACAGCAGAGAGCCCAAGACCATGAAACTAAGGCTATTATCCACCTTTCAACAAAGTTCCATAGCATCCATGACTTTGCCATTGTAGCTCTCCGTGAACTATTATTCCATATATATCTTAGACTTGCTCACAGGCTGCGCAGTTGGGCAGGAACACTAAACCGGGTACTGTGCAGCATCTTCCATGTGCGCCTCTTCCCTCACTCTTCATCTTCCTCCTCCTGCCCAGGAGCAGTCGCTGTGGCCACTGTCTTCTCCGGAGCTCCCGTGGCACCGCTTTCCTCTTCCTGTATTTTTTAGCTCTGTTGTACCTTTAGGATGGGCAGTATCTCCTGAATGAATGCCTATCTTATAATTAAGAAATGTCATTATTTCAACTTGTACTTTTTTTTTTTTTTGAAGCCTACTTGATGAGATATTAACATACACATGACAGTTTTCATGCTTACTAGGCCCCAAAGCTGGACCTTTGGGGATCACCAGAGAAAAAACTTTAACACGAAAGTTAGGCAGAACTTGCCTTTATGTTTGCAGACAGGAGCCAAGGTTGTTCTAACGTGTCTCAGACCCAACTCCCTGTGCTGTAGTTTTACTCTTGCTTAACTATCTAAGTTACTACTTAGCATTTGCTTTGATTATGCATTAGCTTTTATGCATATGGATGAACATACATAGCTAGTTATATAATTGTATGATTAGTATGTTCAGGAAATCACACTTGCACATACATTGCATGATCAAAACAGGGACGGATAATTCCACTCCTGGGTGGGAATTTTACTATGGTAATTAAGCAAATTGAAGTGAGGCTAGCAAGGGGCTGCTTCTGCGCAGGTCCAGCCAACCGGTTGAAGCTGGTTTTCATACTTCATTGCTTCAACAGGATGTACTTGACCACCAAAAGCAGAATTTGGCACCATGAGAGGGTTGCATGTCATTCCCTTCTAATTTACATATGATTCATTCCTTTGTATCTTTAGCAACAAGGAGAGAAACAAGTTACTTTCAGGTATTCGGTCATCCTACATCGATCAACTGTAGAGAACATCCTAAACCTGTGATTTCATCTTTAATGTGTGTCTTATAAATAGCATAAAGTGGATATTGCTTTTTAATACAGTCTGAAAATTTCTGCCTTAAAATCACAGCATTTAGTTCATTTATTTTGAGTGTAATTATTGACATGGTTGGTTTTAAAATAACTAGATGTTTGTTTTCTTCTTCCCTCATCTATTTTTCTCCCATATTTTTCCTTACATCTTTGTTTTGCAAAAACTGAGTATTTTTTTTTTAGTATTCCATTTTATCTTCTCTTTTGGATATTTATAGATTTTTTTGTTTATTTGTTTTTGTGGTTGCTCTAGTCAGTATACTTATGGTATATGCAAAAACTTTAGAATAATAATATATTTCTTTTTCCCTCCTCCTGTCCATTGTGCTCTTGGCATAGATTTTATTTCTACATATGATATTAACATCACAATACTTTGCTATTATTTTTACTTTAAACAGCCAAAGAAGTAGAGAAATACAGAAGAAGGCTCTCTATATTTACCCACATAGTAAATATTTGTGGAGCTCTTCATTTCTTTGGGATAATCCATATCTCCACCTGGTATCATTTTTCTTCTCTCTGAAGGGCTTCATTTAAATTTCTTATAGTATAGCTATGCTAGGATATATTCTTTCAGCTTTTGTTTATCTAAAAATATCTTTATTCTACCTTAATTTATGAAGGATGTTTTCACTTGATATAGAATTCGATATTGACAGTATTTTCTTTTCTTTTTCTTCTTCTTTTTTTTTGTTTATTGAGGTTTGTTTTGTTTGGGGGGGGGCTTTCCTTTCTATACTTTAAAGATGGCTTTCCCTTGTTATTGACTTATTTCTGGAGAAAAGCTAGTGGTGATTTTTGTCATTGTTCCCCTGTATGGAATGTGTTTTTATCTCTGACTGCTTTACGATTTTCCTTTTATCACTGATTTTCAGCAATTTGATCATATACAATGTGTGTTTGTCTTTCACTGAACTTCTTGATCTGTGGGATAGTATTTTTCATCCAATTTGGAAAATGTTTGTTAATTATTCAATTTATTTTATTTTCTCTCCTAGAACCCCTTACATTGTGTTAGATGACCTGATATTGTCTCACAGGTCACTAAGGTTCTTTCCATTTTTTAAGGCTTTTTTTCTCTCTGCATCAGTTTGGATAGTTGCTATTGACCAGTCTTCAAGTTCTCCTGTCTTTTCTTTTGCAGTGTCCAATCTGCTGTTAAGCTTTCCAGTGTTTTTTATTTTGTTTTGATAATATCTTCTTTCAGATCTAGAATTTCCACTTGGTTCTTTTTTTTTGTAGTTTTCCTTTCGCTGCTAAAATCTCATATGTGCTTTTTCAGAATGTTCTCCTCTTTTAAGTCCTTGAACATATTTATAATAGTTCGCTAATTCCAGCATCTATGTCATCTCTTGTCATTGTATATAGGCTAATTTTTCTCCTGATTATGTTTGTTTCTTGGCATGTCTAGGACTTATTATAAGCTGGACATTGTGGATGCTACATTATTGAACATCTGCCTTTGCTTGGCTTCCTTTCAATGATCTTAAGTTTTATTCTGGCAGGTGGTTTATTTACCCTATTGAGACTTATTTTAGGCTTTGTTAAGACATGTCTAGAAAAGCCTTTATTCACTGGCAAGAGTGGCTCTGCTCTTAAGGTATGACCTTTCTGGGTTCCTGACTGAATGTCAGGAATGGTCAGCGAGGCCTTCCTAACTGTTCAGAACTCCTGCATCTCTGAGCACCATGCAACACCTGTAAATCTCCATTCAGCTCACAGTCCCCCAGTAGCTGTACTCTACCAGGTCTTACGGAGTCTCACCTTGCACATGCACTGCTTACCATTTGTCCAAAGCCTGAAGGGGACTATTTTTTTTTTTTTTATTGTGGGTAAAAATCAAATTTTTCACAATACATACCAACATTTGCAAAATGATATATAAATATATATGCATATATGTGCATTTGCTTACAAAAATGTTATATATATTTTAAGAGGTGCTTAGATTACCTAAAATATTACACGGAACTATTTTAGTTTGTCAGAACTGTGACCAGTACCACATTGGATTGGCTTTAACAATAAGACTTTATTGGCTCGTGGTTTTAGAGGCCAGGAGCCCCAGTTCAAGGTGTTGGCAGGGCCATGCTTTCTCCTGGAGTCTGTAGCATTCTCATGATGGCTTGGCACAATCCTTAGGGCTCCTTCACTTGCATCTCTACCTCTGTCACAGGTGATGCCTGTGGTCTCCTGAGCCCTTCTCTGTCTCCTGGTTTCTATGTCCCTGGCTTCCCTGACTGCATCCAAATTTCCTCTTTTAACAAGGTCTCTTAGGGATTAAAACCCACCCTGATTCAGTTTGGCCATACTGTAATACTAACATTTCAAAAAGTCTTATTTATAAGTGGATACACACCCAGGAATAGTGATTAAGATTAGGAACATGTCGTATGTGTGGTACATGATTCAATCCCCAACAGGGACCTCTGTGCAGATTCCTCCTTGCCCAGAAAATTCCACTCACCTCAGTAGCCCCATACTCTGATCTCTGTTTCCTCTACCCAACTTGACTGCTGCTCTTTGTTTGGGGTCCACTCCCCTGTGCAGTGGTTTAAAAAGACCACAGGCAAAAAGCTGAGGTGAATGTGGAACTCACCTCATGTATTTCCTTATGTCAAGGATCACATCCTTATGGTAAAACATTTGATTCCTCTTAGTTTACAGTTTTATTACAAGATGTTAAATATGATATTGTTATTCTGTCATGGCTGAAATAGGAAGTTGGTATCCTCTGATCTTCTGAGATCAGCTCAAGACTTTCTCCATCCCCATTCCCCTGGCAAACTCCCTGTGAGGTTTCCACACTCTGCACTGTACATAATGTTTTATATTTTCATTTATGAATATCTCTACCTCTCCTTTGCAGGCTGTGAGTCCCTTGTGAGAGTGGATATAGATTAGCATGGTATGGGAACAGAGTAGGCATTCAATAAATATACTATAATGTCTTAAAATATAAATTGGATCAATACTTCCATTTAAACTATGACATGCCTATTTATATAACTAACTTATGTTTCCTGCTTATATGAAGACTTTCTGAATCACCTGAGAAAAATTATGGGAAAAAAACTAGGAGCTGATATCAGCCTTGAAACATCAAGATTTTCATAAAGGGAAACAAATGCTGTCTTCAGTCTGAGAGGATAATGCCTCAGGTAAAGGAAGCTTGTCCTCATGTAGAAAGGAGCTGAAAAGCCAAGGCTCTGTTGCTGTACTGAATGGCTGAAGGGAGAGGGAATGTTTTTAAAAATTAAGGTTGAAGGGACTGTTGTAGTTGCTCAGAACAAACCCCTGCAGAATTGTTCATATTGCTTATAAGAGATTAAAAAAAAAAAATTAGTAATTTTGCTAAATAGAGGTCCCGAGATAATCTTGAGATCAATATTGCCCAACTTCTAATACTTTGCTGACATTTAGCAGTTTCTACCAAGATTATTATTGAATAATGTTTTAGTGAATGAAGAAATGATTAAACCATATTGCCTGAGAATGAGGAACTCAGCCCAAGTTCTGCAGTTAAGCAATAATCATCTCTCCCATTTAGGTATTACTTTAGAGATCCCTCATCAAGACATCACCAAGAGACCTGCCCAGGAACAATGGAAGGCAAACTTTATTTAAAAAAAAAAAAAAAAAAAAAAACAACTACCCTGTTCATTTCCGAAATGAACAAGATCTAGATAAATGAGGGGTTTATAGGAGAGCAATGAAAAATTAGACTTCCTAAGGAGAGGTTAAAGTAATGATTATTTCAGCTAAAAGAGCAGAAGGTGACTAAAATTTTTGAGTAATGAAAGATTATCATGCAGATGATAGAATTTAGTCATGAGCCAATTCCGTTGAGGACAGAAAAGAGAGAAGCTGACAGATTGAAGAAGGAAGAGACTTCAGTTAAATCTACAAAGAACCTAGAGGATCTGTGGTTTGGAAATAATAAGAATAAATTTATCTGTCAGTCTTTGGTCACATGATATACAATGTAGATTCATTAAGTTATTATGTTAAAAGAGTTTTTTTTTTTTTTAAGAAAATTTTCATGCCATACTTCTACATATGCTGAAGTCTCCTTGTAAGGGAAGGCAGTGTCTAGGCATGAAAATTCCAATATAATGAAGTGGGATTTTTTAATGTACTATTACCTTAAGAGAGACTCACCTTATATAAGAATTCAGTATTTCCACCATAAGTTGCATTATCATCCAGCTATTGATCTTGGTGCTACTTATATATTAATTGTATTTGGGAAAATATAGTTATCTGCCTTTAACCAAAAACATACTTTTACTCTAAAGTGCCTCTAAAATAGCTGCTAAGATATAGGCTTGACTGGGATAACAAAAACTAAAACTAAGTGATTTCACACTGAAAAGAGAAACATCAAATTCCAGTCAATTAAATCTAGGAAAAGGACAAAAATTTGTGGGTTTTTCCACTGGGCAGACCAAATATTGCAATTATTAGCTGAGTCTTTTTTATGTTGTCCACCTGTTCTGAAGTCAAAAAAATGTTGGCCAGGGTAAAATTTAAAAGTAACTTAAAATTTAAAAATGAAAAAAATATTGTTAGCAAATATTTGCTAGGTGCAGGGTTCGGTGAGGATTTAAATGAAGTGATCATATGAAATTTTATGAGGCGTGAATGGGTAGAAGACTTTGCTAGCAGAGGCAGCTTTGTCTGCTCTTTGAAGGATGCCTGACATGGTATTAGAGGTGGTAGAATGCTTGAGACATCCTGAGATTTATATAGTAATACAAAAAACAGTGAATACTCTTTTTTCGGACCCCAGAGAACATTCTAGTTTGGCTAAACTTCATGGCGCATATAGGTGTTGAGGTTAAGTTGGGAACTTATAAAAAGAAGAAACCAGAAGTCTGAAGGTGGAGAAGGCAACAAGGAGAAGCAGGAAATTAGCATAAACTAGAAAAGTAGAAAGAGAGAATTTGCCATGTGACAGGAAGGAGAGATACAAGCCAAGGAACTCCCAAGTATTTCTGGCAGCCAGCACCAGAACACTACAGATTCTGGATAAAACAATCCTTGCCTATATCTTGATTTTGGACTTCTAGCCTCAAAACCATCAGCCAATACATTCCTGTGGTTTAAGTGATCCCATTGTGTGCTATTTGTTATAGCAGCCTGGCAAATAAGAGAAACCTCCATCATAGAGTCCATACTATACCTAAACAAGCCTGGGAAAACTATCATCTTGAATTATCAACTCCTGTGAGTTGACAGCAAAGAACTGGAATGATCTGCTGAGAAGGATTCTGTAAGCAATTAGTGAAGTCTTCTGTGGTCACTGGAAGGAGTAGTGGCGTGGATTCCCCAGATGTTTGGCTAAGTGACCTCATAGGCCCTTCTAGAGCCAAGATTCTATTAGAATTTTTGTTGAAGGTAACATTTCTTTCTACATACTTAAGGTTAGTTTCAATATTTTTTTTTGTTTTTGTTTTTGTTTTTGAGAGTATAATAGCCATACAGTTGATTTGTTCTTGAATATCTTAAGTCATTGATTTCTGTTACGGTAAGAAGGTAAAAGAAAGTCAAAAATAATTTGTCAAAGCCAACCGAATTGAATGAACGATCTGAAAGGCATCTGTAGTTTCCTTTTCCTCCAAGTTCGGTAAAAGTATTTTATGAGCTAAAGATGTAAAGGACTTATATACGGAAAACTACACAACACTGTTAAAGGAAATCAAAGAAGACTTAAATAAATGGAAGAATATTCCCTGTTCATGGATAGGAAGACTAAACCTCATTAAGATGTCTATCCTACCCAAACTAATCTACAGATTTAATGCAATCCCAATAAAAATCAACGTAGCATTTTTTTAAATGAATTGGAAAAACTAACTAAAAAGTTTCTTTGGAAGGGTAAGAGGCCCCGAATTGCCAAGGACGTATTGAAAAAGAAAAATGAAATTGGAGGTATCACACTACCTTATTTTAAAACATACTACAAAGGTACAGTGGTCAAAACTGAATGGTATTGGCACAAGGATAGACATACCGACCAATGGAACCGAATTGAAAGTTCTGATATAGATCCTCACATGTACAGTCATCTGATATTCAACAAGGCCACCAAGCCTACTCATCTGGGAGAGAATGGCCTCTTCAACAAATGGTGCTTGGAGAACTGGATATCCATATCCGAAAGAAAGAGAGGAACACCATCTCACACCTTATACAGAAATCAACTCAAGATGGATCAAAGATCTAAATATAAGAACAAAGTCCATAAAGACCTTGGAAGATAATGTAGGGAAACATCTACAGGACCTTGTAATAGGAAATGGTTTCATGAACTTCACACCCAAAGCATGAGCAGCAAAAGAAAAAATAGATAAATGGGATCTCCTCAAAATTAAAAACTTTTGCACCTCAAAGGACATTATCAAAAGTAAAAAGGCAGCCTACTCAAAGGGAGAAAATAATTGGCAACACATGTCTGATAAGAGCCTAATATCGTGCATATATAAAGAACTCCTACACCTCGAAAATAAAAAGACAAACAACCCATTTAAAAAATGGGCAAGGGACCTGAAAAGACACTTCTCCAAGGAAGAAATGCAAATGGCTAAAAAGCACATGAAAAGATGCTCAACATCACTAGCTATCAGGGAAATGCAAATCAAAACTACAATGAGATACCACTTTACACCCATTAGAATTGGCGGCTATTAAAAAAACAGCAGACTATAACTGTTGAGAGGGATGTGGAGGAATGGGTTGTAGAATGGTCCAGCCATTGTGGAAGACAGTTTGGTGGTTCCTTAAAAAACTAACTATAGAATTACCTTATGATCCAGCAATTCCATTGCCTGGTATATACCCAGAAGAATTGAAAGCAAGGACACGAACAGATATATGCACACCAATGTTCATAGTGGCATTATTCACTATTGCCAAAAGTTGCAATCAATTCAGCTGCCCATCAACAGATGAATGGATAAACAAAATGTGGTACATACATACAATGGAATATCACTCAATTGTAAGAAGGAATAAAGTGCTAACACATGGGATAACATAGAAGAATTTTGAGGGCCTTATGTTGAGTGAAACACAGGCATCAAAGGACAAATATTACATGATCTCCTGATATGAATTAAGCAAATGGAGCAGACTCAGAGAGCTATTGTCTGGAAGATAGGTTTACAGTAAACAGAAAGGGAGGAGAAGGTTGTGAGCCAACACCCATAAGGACGTAATCCATGGTAAGGTGAAAGAGAGTAGTTGCATATTGAAGGGATATGACAAGAGGGTAGTGATGTTAATTGGGTTGGGTGGTGCAGGGTTGACAGATGGATAGATTGGGAAGAGTAGGTTGAAAGATCCAGGGTACTGGGGGGAGAGTTGGGAGGGGACCAGGTGAACACTGGGGATTTGCAGGTATGTGGTTGAAAATACAAAGTTGGGAATACTCTTATGGCAATATGACAAGGAAGGGTTAATGGTTTAGAGTATTGGATATGGGGCGGGGGGCATTTGGGACAGGGCAAACCTGGAGCAGGTTTCTAGGGAGTGTGTGAGTGATCATTCTGTCATAATGTGTTGTATTAGTGGGTGGAGACCCACATAATGAGTGGGAAGGAGTTGGACTCCCATCCTTGAAAGGACCAATTTGTTCACAAATAGACAGTGGGAGTCTTTCGAGAGCATGGGCAGTTCCTAATAGGGGAGGACAAACCCCACTATCAAGACCTCAGTCTTGTTGCATGTAACTATGAATCTTGTCATCCAAGGAGTGAAGCCAGGGGGTCGCCATGGGCCCCAAGGGGAGGGGAGGGAGGAATAGAATAGATTGAACAGGGGGTATTTAGTGGGCAGAAGTATTCTAAATGATCTTACAATGATGGACACAGGACATAGTAAATATCATCAAAATTTATAAAATTGTACGGTCTCTAATGTAAACCATAATGTAAACCATTGACAATGTTTAGTAGCTGTGTTTCACTAGTTGTATACCAGTTATAACAAAGGTACTATCCACATATAAAGACATATTAATATGGGGTGGTGGTGAAGAAAGGAGGATGTTGGGTATATGAGAGTCTCCTGTATTCTGTGTGTGACTTTGCTGTGACCTAAAACTTCTTTGAAAACAAAATGAAAAATAGGTGAGACACTGGGAAATGAATGGGGGAAGGTGCCATGGTACAGACAGAAAAACAAATATTGAGGTGATGAAAGGTAAAAAGAAAACAAATTTTTAAAAATATTTTTCATTTTTAAAAATATCCCAATCTTTTATTTTAACTTAATTTTTTAAAATGTATTTTATCTTTTATAGGTAAACTTATTATTGTTTCTCTTTCCTATTAATTGTATTTGACTATTGTAATGGCTTCATTTTTGAAGAGGCTTTGGATCACAGAAGGGTTACAACTGGGTGGGGGAGGATCATTGGTGTGGGGTGTCAGTGATGGGGGATGCATGGGAGGAAGTTCACCTGAGCATACATAGAAGGTATGTAAAAATGTTCAGATGTTCACCAGACATTGTCACAGTGGGTGGAGACTCAGGCAATAACTGAGAGAATACTGAATTCCCATCCTGGAGATCCCTCATTCTCCATATTCTCAACAGTCCCCCAAGTGCAGGGGCAGTGACTGGCAAAAGAGGATGATCCACTGATGGGCCCTTGATATTGATGACTAGTCTTATGAGCCTTTGCTCTTGAAATTGAAACTTAGCCTATTGTTATGGAGTGCCTAAGAGTTGCCTCTTAAGAGCCTCCTTGTTGCTCAATTGTGGCCTCTCTCTAAGCCAAACTCAGCATATGAATGCATTACCTTCCCTCCAGTGTGGGACATGACTCCCAGGGATGAGCCTCCCTGGCACCGAGGGATTACTACCAAGCATCAACTAGTAGTGCAACCAGAAAAAGACCTCGAATAAAAGAGGGAAAAGGTAAAGACAAATGAATTTATGTGGCTAAGAGACTTCAAAGTGAGTCGGGAGGTCATCCCATAGGTAATGCTTACACACATCTCAGTAGGATCTCATAGACTTCCAAAGTGGATACTACCCCAAATAGTGGGACTTCTGATGGTTCTGGAGACACCCAGGTCCTATGGTCAAGGTGGATAGCTCCAGAGTTTGGTGCCTTGCCAGTGGACCCTACTTTGGAGTTTGTGCTCCTGAGAGTGAGAGTTGGACTCAATTTTATCTTCCCTGCACATGGCTCATCTGTCCCTTTTATTTAAACCTATACTTGGTGCTGGAGTTTGTAGGTGTATGTCCAGAGACTTGAGTCTTTGGGCTGTCCGTGTGCCAGCTGGGCCTGGAACCTCGGCAGAGTTGCAACACCTACTCTACAGGACAATGCCTGTCCACTCATCTCTCTCCTCTCCTCCAGGCCTCGTTGCTAGTTCTGCATTGGGTTGCTCTGTCTCTGGCTTTTCCCTCTTCCAGGTTCTCTTCTGGGCCTCTGGGTTCCTTCTCTCCATTTCTGAGGACTTTTCTTTATGTCTTTATACATTTTTCTCCAGTTTATATGGACTCCAGCAAGAGGACTAAGACCCACCCTGGGTCAATGCCTCACTCAAAGTCCCCCCAACTGAATCCAATCCAATCAAAGGGTCCCAAACACAAGAATGGATTAGATTTAAGAACATGATCTTTTCTGGGATCCACAAAAACTTCAGACTGTCACAGTTGCTCATAAATACAAGCCATTTTTTCAGAAAACAGTCCAATTCTACAGGTATCAGAAATGTTAGAAAAAAATGAAGTCAGCAAAATCAAAGCCTGGATAAAATTGTGTGCATGGATATTGTTTCATCCATACAAATTCAAAATAGCAATAAATAGCTTTTTGTTCTATTTTCCTCTGGTGGTATTTTTTTCTTTTCAAAACTGAAATGTGAAATATAAAGTCTCTACCCACCTGGAAGTCAAAATAATCATGGTATTTCAAGGCACACCAGTGGAAAACTTTACTTTGTCCCACCCTTCCCCAGACTCCTCCACCCCATCCCCCACACTCACTTGCAGCTTCAGAAAACAGAACGTTGGGCAATAAATACAATAAATACCTTAGAAAAATAATCGGGTGTCTTAGAATGAAAGATTCTGTAGGAATACAGTTGCCTGGACACAAGAATCATAAACCTCATTTCTCTCAGGGCTCAGCTAAGCAGCTTATTGTGCAGATGCAACTATCAGCTTAGAATGCTCCTTTCCAGCTTGATGTGGATAAGATGGAAGAGCCTGAACACTAAGTAATTTGTGTGTCTTCCTATTGACTCAAAACCTGCTGTTTATTTAACAACATGTACTAAACCCACCCAATATACTTATCACTGTGCTGAGAAGATGTTTCAGAAGGTGTCCTGATTTCAGGGAGTCCCCAGTGTAAGGCAGGAGATGGAAACATGCTGCTACAAAAGCCCAGAGCACTGTGAGACCAGTCACCACTGTGCCTGGACAGACCTCTGAAGCAGGAAAGGCCAGTGCTGGGGAAGATGTTTGAAAAGTGAATGTTCAGTCCCCTTGTGATAGTCTGAAGTTCTTTTATGAATCCCAAAAAGAAAAATTTATGATTTCGAACTAATCCCTTCTTATAGGTATGAGACCCTTTCGATTGAACTACATCAGTGAGGTGTGACTCAGGTTGAGTCTCAAGCAGTCTGATAAAACAGAGACACTGAAAGGAAGCTGTCTTATTTGATCTGGCCATGTGAGAGAAAGGAATACAGGTTCGCCCACAGCTGAGCTCAGGGAGAGAAGACCTGAGAGACTCGGAGCCAAAGCCCAGGGAGAGATGACTGGTTGGCCACAGCTGAGTTCAAGGAGAAGGCAGAGCAAGACTGGCAGACCTGTGGTATTGGCTGATGACCATGTGGCAGGATGCCAGGATCACCTGTAGCTTTAATGTGGACATTTCACTGCCTTGGAACTGTAAGCTTTTATCCTAAATATATTTCCCATTATAAAAGCCAATCCAATTCCAGTACTTTGCATCAGTAACCC
>JAKSZT010039318.1:0-16665 GCA_026826555.1 Tolypeutes matacus
CCCCTCCCCTCCCCTCCCCCCTCCCCCTCCCCCTCCCCCCCTCTCTCCTATCTCTGTATTAAACTCCATGTCTTCAGGCCAATCGTGCTGGTCATCGTCAGTGGCGGACAGAGAAGCGGGAGGAAATGGACATTTGTGGAGCCCCTACTGCCCAGAATGTGGAAGGCATTTTAATTATTATGGGATGCTGGGCGGGGCTTTTCTCGTAGCTCCAGAAACAGAAGCTACGACCCACAGCTGAGCCGAGAGGAGGTGTTGGGTGGGAGAAGTGGGAGGCCCTTCCCACCTCAGAGCCAAGCGGGCGGCTGCACGGGCCAGGTGGGGAGACGGCGCGCCCCCTGACCCAGCAGCGCAGAGCAGAGGAGGGCCACGGTCAGCCTGCCCCTCAGCTGCTGGCTTCCTGTGCCCCACCCAGCTGCGCCGGCGTGGGGTACCCCCCAGTGGGAGCTGAGAGCCGGGGAAGAGGTCAGCTCCCATCCGGGGACTACCCAGTGCCCGTCAAAGGACCTTGACGTGCCCCACGAGGACGCCCAGCCTGGGAACACTTCACACGGCTCGGGTGGCCCCAAACCAACCCCAGCAAGCAGAGCATTGCAGAGGGGTGCACTAGGGAAAGGCCGGCTTGGCCTTCCCCTCCCCTTCTCCCAGAAGCACCCTGGAGGGAGCAGGTGCCCCCAGCAGGGCGGGGAGGGAGCCTGAGGGTGGAGCAGCCCTGTGGGCCCCTGGCCCCTGACCCTCTCGTCCACCTTCCAGTGCGCCAGGCCTCTCCTCTTCACCTGACAGGTGTGCCCCCTGTGCCCCCAAGGAAGTGCTGGAAAATCAACACTCCCTAGAAGCAGCGTCCTCCAGCTTCCTCCTGCCACGGGCAGAGGACCTGAGCCAGGTTCTACGCTGCGTGACTTACCTCCTGATGCGTGTAAGTGCCCCAAACACAGCAGCTTGGAACAACACTCTTCCTATTATTTATCATATTTTATCACAGTTCTGTGGGCCAGAAATTCAGGAGCAGCCCAACGAGGTGGTCTTGTCTCCAGGTGGCACATGAGATGGTCAGGGTGCCAGCTGGCTGCAGCCCACCGCAGGTGTGCGCGGGCTGAGGGGGCTGCTGTCGAGGTGGCCGTCGCGGAGCTGGCGAGTGCGCCGACTGCTGGCGGGAGGCCCCGGTCACCGCCACGCGGGCCTCTCCGTGCAGTCGCTGGGCCTCCCTCACGTCCCCCAGAGCCAGGGAGCCAGGAGCGCTGGGTGGAGCCCGCGTCAGTTCTCCCTTGCTGCACAACAAATTACCCCAAAACTTAGCAGCTAAAAAAGGCAAACGTTTTATTCATCCACAGGGGCCTGGGCATGGCCTGGCTGGGTGTCTCCGACAGAGACCCTCCGGAGACGGCGGTCACCGTGCCGGCGGGGGCTGCGGTCAGCCCAAGGCTCACCTGGAGAGGCTGAGCACCCAGGCTCCCGCACGTGGCTGCTGGCTGCGGCCATCGGCTCCTTACCTGGGGGCCTCAGCACAGGGCAGTTCACAGCATGGCAGCCAGCATCCCTCAGAGCCTGCGAGGGAGTGAGACGACCGAGAGCCTTTGTAATCCAGCTCGGGAGGACGCCCCGTGCCCTCTGCTGTATCCCATCGGTCAGGAGCGAGTCCCGAGGCCCTGCCCACCATGCAGGGGAGGGGCTCGCACAGGCCAGGATGTGGGGCCCACACTACCGGACACGCAGGCCACACCGTCATCCAGTGTGCGTGGGAATCACACACGCGCATGAATGCCAGGAGGTGACGGCCACTGGGGCAGCCTGGAGCTGGCCCCACAACGCTGCCCCCCAGAGTGCCCCAGTGAGATTCAGGGCCGCCACGGCCCCCCTTCTTTGGCTCCCCCCCCCACTCTCCGACTGCCCTTTCTTGGCATCATCTCCCAAATAAGCCCCTGGCACAGGCGGCCTTGGCTCAGGGTCTGATTCTGGGGGACCCAGGCGAAGCAGAAAGTGAAACCTGCACCACATAAAATGAGTGTGTGTGTGTGTGTGTGTAAGGAATTGGTGCAAAATCCGTTTTTACTGTGGGACACAGCAAAAAGACTTAAAGCCGCTGTGGGAAGCACGACCGGACTTCAAAGTGAGGGTGTTTCACTCCAGCCTGATGAGACCTAGAATGCTTAGACTTCCAGAGGAGGCTCAAAAAGGGGAGAAAGAGGGCAAAGGAGTGTGCAGGTGTGCTGGGAAGTACACTGTGCATCCAAAAACAGGTGTGCTACCTGGGTCGTTGCTCCTTGAGTTAATGCCACACCTGACTTTTGGAATTACGTTTCATTTCTACCTGCTCATCGCCCTACCCCGTTGAGGACTTGGTGTCAGCGAGCCCATATTCTGCCTGAGCTCTAGCCAAGCCGCACGCCCGGCAAATATTTCATACTTTCATGACCGAGTATTGCTCTGTGGCCAAATTGTGGAATTAAATGCAAAAACTTCATAGCATTTGGGGGTTCCCAGGAGTAAGCCAGGCCACTTGAAACAATCCTACATTTTCATACATTTTTCAAAACTCACTTTGAGTCTGATTTTCGATAGACAGGTATTAAATGACTCCGGACCTCTAAGCACCCAAACCATGCCCAGGAGAAATCAAGGCCCTCCCCTGCACTCATTCGTGGTCTATCAAGCACTGGCTAGAGGGAGCATGGATCCAAGTTAATTACCCAGACATCTCTGGTTCAGAAGCTGGGCCGCGGCCGAGCTCATAAGCATGCACTGGCAGCACCATCCCCGGCTAAGAAGAGAAAGGACCAGGGTAATGGGGACAGTAGATAAAAGGGAGACCGTGGAGGAGGATCTTAATTGCATCTTAATTGAGCCACACACTTTCTCATTCATGCAGATCCCAACCCTAAAGTCAAAAAGAGAGTGGCCTCTCTGCTGTGTACTTCCCATATCCCAGCCAGGTCTGTGTCCAAGGTCAATACACATGACGTTCTTATTAGAAAATGAGTGTATTCGTTAACTGTTGCTGCAGTGATGCTGTGTAACAAACCACCCCGAATCTCAGTTGGTGACTCAGGCTGGGCTCAGCTGGGCAGCTTGGCTCCAGGCTACAGATGTAGCTGGCCCTGGCTCTCATGGAGGTGCAGCTCTTACTATTCCAAACATGGCCATTCCAGGGTGCAGGCTAACAGGGACACAGCTGTCCAGAAGATCCTCTCCAAGCACAAGAGAAAAAGAAACTTCCAAGGCCTCTTGGCGCCCAGGCATGGATCTGGTCCACCCTCACTTCTGCCCGTGGGTCACTGGCCTAAGCCAGTCCCTTGGCCAAGCCCTAGGTCAAGGGGTGGGCAGCCACACCCCCACATGAGGCCACGGCTAGGGTGAGGAGGTAGGGCCCAGTGAAGAATTGGGGGCCAATACTTCCTTCTGCCAAGACCTGGGCCTTGCCTCTAAGCTCGAACGAGCCGTGCTGATGGCCCTCAGGCGTTACGACCCACCTGCCACGTTTCTGGTAATCATGGAGGGTGACGGTGAGAACGGCAAGCTCACACATCTGGCCACCACGGACCCTGGAAGACATCGGTGGAGGACACGTCCCACTTCACTTGCACTGCAGAGCTAGTCAAGGTGGACCGTTCCACTTGGTACCTGTATCGTCAGAATGGCTGCCACTGTTGTCCAGAGAGGGAAGGTGACGTGCTCATTCCTGGGAAAGAAGAGGGCCTTTCTCAAAGGCATACATGCGACTCCACAATTACGAATGTTTCATGTCAACCCATTTCTTAGACATTGGCTTTGGCCAATGCTGCAAGGCTGCTTCTGGGAAGGAGAAGTCCTCATTTCTTTTCTGAAGGTGGAGTCAAAGAGAAGCAAGCTTTTAACTTGGATGGCAAAAACCAAAAGCCACCCCAGACTCTCCAAGCTGCACAGCTTGGCCTTGGTTTAACAGAAAGAGTTTCCCAGGCCCCGAGCCGCTGCCTCCGTGCACAAGGTCACAGTGCACGGGGCTGCAGGTTGTCTCCTGCAAAAGGGTACCCAGGTGGTGAGCGGGCGCTGAATCCAGACCAGCCTGGCCTGCCAAGCCGAGCAACCCAGACCTTTGGGCGATTTGCTGAGAAACAGCTCACCCACCATCCTCCTTGGAATGTCGGGCTCTCCCAGACAAGAGGCTGCCCAGAGCTCAGGACCTGGAACAATGGAAAATCTGAGTACTGTTCCCAGCTCTCTTCTCCCAGAGCGTTATGCATCCTTACTCCCTGCCCTGTGTTTGCAGAGCCCCCCACCAGAGGAGACAGGGTGTGCCTCTCCACCCCGTTGACAGCAGCTGTGGCCCACACAACGTGCTTTGCTGATGGAATGTCAGTGGAAGCCAAAGAGCAGAGGCTCCAACTGCACTTGCTTCATTTGGCTTGGCCTCTTGAGCCTTTGCCATGGAAAGAGCAGGCTCCCAGGAATCTCTGGTGTCAGAAGAAAGAGCTGCATGACAACCCACCACTGCCCCACAGGCCAAGGAGCAAGAGCAACAAATAGGCGTTGTTTGTTATGCTGCATTTTTGCAGTAAAAACTGACAGATACACATGGTGATATTGTGGGATGAACTTTTGACTCAAAGCAAGAAACCTAGTTCAGTCAAGAGAAGACATCCAGGAGTGAAAAGAAAGCCTAAAAGCCAAATAGATATTCAGCCAGGGGACGGAGCAGAGAGCAGGCCCCAGCTGGAAGGGGAAACGAGGACAGCAAACCAGAGTAAAGAGGTTCGGAGGAGTCGGGCGTGAGGCCTCGCCAGGCTCTGCGGCCCGTGCCCAGGCTTGTCATGGCAGGCCCGAGGCCCCTGTGAGCGAGGAGGGGCTGCACGCTCAGACGCCGTGCCCACTCCTTGCCCCCAAGCTGAGCGCTGCCCCCGGAGCAAAGAGACTGCGGTGGGCACGGTGGGGGGCGGGGAGACCCACGGCAGAGCCCACGGCCACCGCCCACTCCTCGCTTTCGGCCCTGAGGACCTCAGGGCACTCGCCGCCAGCCCCTCTGAGAGGCAGGCTTCTGCTGCAGGGACCTTTCCAGGAGACAGCCTTTTCTAGTGACCGCCATGCACCAGGCAGGGCCAAAGCCTCGCTCCTTGTAGCCTCGTCGTGGTTTTATCCAGCTGCAGGTGATTCGGCGTTTGCAAATACAGGTGCAACTCTCAGCACGTGTAGCAGTGGATTCAAGAACACTCGGGCTTCGTGGCTTGCAGGGAGAGGGGCTGGAAGGGGGGGGGGGGGGCAGCTCCTCTACTGCACTGATTCCAACCCAAAAGCAAGTACCAAGGGAGAACGCGTCATTCCCAAAGGGCAGCTGGGAAGCGGAGCCCGAGTGCCGCGCCTGTCACACTCAGGAGGAGCCCGGGCGGCTCGGCCTCTACTCCGGGTGGGCTGCTTTCCAGGGACTGGGGCCAGGGGACAGCGGCGCCTGCAGAGGCCCAGCCCATCAAACACGTTTGTGGCTGCACCCAGAGGAGTCTCTGCTGGCCACGCTTTGAACGGCAAAAGGGCTGTGTTACGAGGAAGCGCCCAGCTCCACGCGAAGGAAGCCGAGGCCTGGTATAAGGGCGTCTACCGAGAACCCTCCTGGGGGGCCTCACGGCAGCGGCTGTAGGCCCCCCAGCCCCTGGTTTGGCACGGCAGGACGGAAGGTGGAGAGGCGGATGCAGCCCCAGCGCTGGGCGGGCCAAGGGTAGGAAGGCTCCAGGGCTTAGCTGCTTTCCATTACAGCGAGCTGGCATGAGCTGACCTTGGCATTTTACACGAAGAGAAACAAATCTCAGGCTGCCAACGCGGCTGTGCGCTTTACCTTTCCTTAATCTTCCATGACATTTAATTTACCTCCCGAGCCCGTTCCATCAGGGCGCACGCCACCTCCCCTGTCCGGCTGCAGCCCCGTGCGGACAGGTGCCCAGGTCAGCCGGGAGGTGCCCGGCCCTCCGTCCTCAGGTGGGACAACGAGGCTCTCCAGGGAGCCCCCACATGGTACAGGGGCCCTCGCCCCTCCGTGCCCGTTTTCCGGCTGCCCCGCCTTCTCTGGTGCACTCGCCCCGCTCCCTGCCATCTCCTCCCGCATAAACTGTGCACATGCATCTGCCTCGAGCTCTGCTTTCGTGGAGACCCGAACTCAGACAGCTTAATTCTTAGAACGTCTGTGGGGCTGCGGCGTGGCAAGGAGTGGATAGATGCAGCAACTCGTCAGCCTGTCCCCTCGACGGCTGCCGTCCCCAGCCCACCAGCCCGATGCCGGCTCACAGGTCGCTGCTAAGCTGTCCCTTGTGCCCCAGCTTTCCCCAGGAACCTGGTCCCTAGAGGCGACAGGAGATCTGGGCATCTCAACCCACCACGCAGCCGTTTCTGCCCTCGGGGCCCTCCCAGGAGTCAGAAGGCAGAGGCTCCCTGAGGAGGCTGGGCCGCCCACTTGCCTCGCGGCTCCCTAACTCCTCGGCCCGGAAGCCTCGGGGCTCTGGGAGAAACCCTCTCCTCAAGCGCTCTGCTCTCCGCCCTGAACGTTTTGTCTACACCGGGAGTTAAATCTATCCCGTGAAGGCCCCAGTTTGTGGAGCCCAGAGGCAGGTAAATTGCAGGCTGCCGTCCGCTTTCTGCCAGTCACTTTTGTCCCCTGAAATAGTCATCTCGGGATGGGGTCCGAGTTCCTTGAAACAGTAGATATGAGGGAACCGAAAATACAAACATCATTTATATTTTGTAACTACGATCCTTCCACGTTTATGCAGCACGTTTACAATGACTGGTGGGCCCATGCAATCCCAGCAGGATGTCCTGGTTTTCCTTGACCACGTAACGGGCGGGCACCCCCTCCATTATCTCCCTCTTCCCCTGTGTCCCCCACCGCTCTAGGCCAGCTCCATCACTTCCTGATGTCAGGGTCTTTCAGTGCCTCTGTCCACAGCTGCCAGAGTCCACTTCTAAAGAGGCGGACTTCCCTGCTCTCGGGCAGTAAGGTGGCGGCGGCAGCTGCCAGCTCCCCAGGAGCCTCTCTCCACCTGCTTGTGTCCTGTTTCTGCAGCCCAGGAGGCACCATTCCCCCGGAACCCACCAGGCCAGCAGGGCGGGAGCTTCTCCAGCACACAATCTCTTTTCCCAGGCTTATGTCCAGACCAAGGAATAACCATCTGTCCCGCTCTCAGGAGAAACCAAGGCACGGATCCTGATGGAAATGGTTTCCAACACTTGTGCACTCATTGGCCACTTGAGTCCCAAGTCGTTGACTGTCCTGGGGAAAAAAAACAACGTTGCCTTGGTCAAAGGAAACACTGGGGGTGGATGTAGCTCAGTGGTTGAGTGCCTGCCTCCCACATACAAGGTCCAGGTTCAAGCCCTGGAACGGCCTTTAAAAGAAGGCTACATTTCCTCAGCCTCCTCCACAGTGCTCTGCCTTGAAGCTCGGGTGGGGTCAGTGAGTGATTTTGTGGTGGCTGCCTTTAAATACCTGATCGAGCCTTCCTTTTTCAGAACCTTTCCCTCGCTCTGGTTTTGGAGGACAAGAACGACCACCGCTTTTACTGAGTGCTACAAGCGGGGCTCTCGTGGGGTAATTGCCACCGTCAGTTCCGACACTGGGGAAACTGTGCACCGTGGCTGACAGCAGAGGCCCTTACGGGAAGTGTACAGGAGGTGAAGCCCCCAGCTGCTCTCGACCGAGGGAGCAGGCCCACCTATTCAGCTCGCTCTGCTTTCTCTCGCCTCTTGGGACTCCTCAGGCTGGAAGAGCTCTCAGACTTAGCTCAGTTTTCATGCTCGTTTCCGTCTGCCCTCCCGATGCCCAGGGTTCTGGAGCAGGACCGCTCTGCTCCAGCCATGCTCTCGTGTCCACTTGGGAGCGACAGCCCTTTATCGTAATCAATCCCAGGTGACCGGACTGGACGGGCAGAAGCACTTGTCAGTCCCACCAGCGGAAGTCCATGCGGGAACACAGCGGTCATCCACCTTTCCCACCTCTTCCCGTCCCCATGCCAGGAGGCCTCCCTCCGCTCACCAGCCCGCAGGGAAGAGGACTTGCCGCTCTGCTTGGTCAGAGCCAGGCACACAGGCTGGACACGCCTCGCACTGGCCCTGGGCACCGTTCCTGTGCCTCGAGGGCAGGGTCTCAGGCCCCCTCACGTGCACTCATTCTTCCACTGGTAACTGGCACGAGAGCACCACTCATGCTCCCTCCCTGGTTCCGAGTGCCGAGGGGCTAAGAGAGCGCGAGGTCCGTCTGTCTCTCCACGGCGTGCTCACGCGTGTGCGTGCCAAGACTTAGGCTCACGGGAATCAAGGGGCCCAGTAAAGCCTCAGGTCTAAGCATCATGTTCCAGCCCAGCCTTTTACCTAAACTCTCCGTATAGAAGCTAGACTGGAAACACTGTTCGGTGGTCAAGCAAGGCTGGGTATGAATTTCGGCGTCTCCCTTTAGCGGTAGTGTGTGTGGCTTGATCACTCTGTGCTCGAATTTTATCATCTGCATAATCGGGATAATAGTGCACATTTCTTGGGATTATGGCAAAGATTAATGACGTAATGTTCTTAGACCCCTACACCAAGGAGCCTGCCTGGCAAGGCCTTCTAAGCTGCTGGCCCTGCAGCCAGCACCCATCAAACCGGACCCCACCCCGACGCCCAGTCGCGTTTCCGCAGCCTCCTTGTGTTGATTAGGCATCTCTTCAGCTGCAAGTCACGGAGTTGCAAATAAGAGCAATTTAAATATGGGCTCATTTCCTCACATTAAAAGAAGTCTTACCAAGTAGGTGCTAGGTAAATAATTTGTTGTTGTAATGACGGAAAGAGAGAGAGATTTAGGAACCCTATCAATCAACTGCAATGTGTTGGATTCGTTTTAATCCTAATTCCAACAAACTGTACATACATGCACACACTGTATATATATATATATGTATGTAGATACACTGTACATACACATACCATACACATATGTGTGTGTTCGTGTGTGTGTGTGTATGACAACTGGCGGGATTTGAACATGGACTAGATACTTGGTCATATTAAGGACTTGTTAAATTTTTAGTTGTGATAATTGTCTTGGAATTTTGTTTTTAAATAGTCCTTATCTTTTAGAAATCACATGGAGATATTTATGGATTAATAATGTAATGTCTGAGATTTGATCAGAATAATCATGAAGAGAGAACGGGTGGGGATATAAATAAAACAAGGTTGATTATGAGTTGGTAATTTGTCAATTTAGTGCCTGGAACATGGAGGGAATCGTACTATGTGCTCTCTACTATATCCGTGTTTGATCATTGGCATAATAAAAAGGGTTTTAATACAAAGAAGAAGGAGGGGGCTAGGAAGGTGAAGGGAGGGGGAGGAAGGGGAAGGAGAAGAAGGAATAATCATCCTCAAGTAGTAGTGCAGGGCTCACTGATGCCCAGCTTGCAGAGTTACATAAATCCTTCTGCTCTCTTTCCACTCTGCCCTGCTTAACCTCTTGATCACAGTTTGGTTGCTACAGCTCCAGGCATCACTTTCCCATTCAAGGTAGGAAGATTAAAGAAGGGAGTCACTCCTTTGAGCCTCTCTGCCCATCCAGCCTGGCCTGGAGGACAACATAAGCTGTAAGCCCCTGTTCCCACCGAAATGCTCAGCCCAGTAAAGTGGAACGAGACTACAGCTTCTCTAAATTACTCTCTCTCTCTCTCTAAAAAGACTACTTGATCTCACTAGCCTACTTTGTTTCCTTCCCTTTACATTGCTCCTTTAGCTTACCTAGGACTTGTATCTTGCTACCTCACTCTGGAATGCCTTCTTTAATTCCAGAATCTCCCTTTTTGCTATTTATCATCGTCTCAATACACGCACAAACACAATCTTGTACAGAGACAAATGCACATACGCACACAGAGACGTACATACACACACAGATACACACCCACACATGCCAGGCATGCACACGTTGGCACACATAACCCTGGAGCTCTTAAAGAGAATCAGGTTTCCCATCCTCTGTCCCCCGCATCTCAGCTGGCCTCTCCCTGTGTGGTCTCCTGTCCTTTCTCCCTTTTCCATGGTATGTTTAGCCTTCTCACTGCCCTGCCTGGGCTCCGTCACTTGGTTTTGTGCCAGGTATTTGCATTTTACCAACCCACAAACACTAGCCAATGCCAAGTAAATAAAATAGAAAATATTCTCCAGTAACAGCCATGTACCACACAGAGCCCATGCACGAGTAGAGGAAGAAGCAAAGACCCACTCTGCTTCATTTTCCCAGGTTTCCCACCCGGTGCCTGGGTCAAATCGTCCTTAAATCTGTGGCCCGTGCTCAAGGTAGAGCCCCCTCTGCCTCACCTTGCCTGGTACCATGCTCCTCCCAGGCTGAGGCACTGCTGGAGCACGTTATGATGCCACAAGTGTTGACATCACCTTAGCAGGCAAGGGGGCTGGCCCGGCACATCTAAGCCGGCAAGGGGGCTGGCCCGGCACATCTAAGCAGACAAGGGGGCTGGCCCGGCACATCTAAGCCGGCAAGGGGGCTGGCCCGGCACATCTAAGCAGACAAGGGGACTGGCCTGGCACAACTAAGCAGAAACCCTGTGGTCCTCTCTCTCTACCACAGAGTCACTGCCCTCTATTTAGGGGATGGGACCTTCTCTCTCCCTGTCTCTTTCTTCTTACTGTGGGATTTCAGAGGTGCCATGGGCCAGGCTGCCATGGGCGTCCCTCCCCTCCCTTTTTAAAACAGGGTGTCTGATGTGGCCATCCTGTCCTGTCTCCCCAGCCTGAGCACGACCCTAGCGTGTGCCTTTGGTCTTCATTACCGCTGTACTGAGGTCAGCAGTCTGCCAAGGTGCATGTGGTACCCGAAACTCCCCTGCCTTCTGATTTGCCCTGTATCCTCGCTAGCTCACAAGCCTCCCTTTCGGCAGCAATGCAGGCTGCATCTGGGCAGGGCTTCTGCTCAGAGCCTTGGGTGGCATCCAGCGAGTCTTTGTACTTGCCCAGGATCCAAATTCCAAAAATATGTCTGTGGCATGCACCTAAACCAAGCACAAGAAAGAAGGAATGGGGAGAAGGAAAAAAAAATGAAATAGGAAAAGAAAAAGGGAATGGGGAGACCAAAGGAACCAACACAAAGAAGCTCAGTTTGCCCCTTTAGATCCCTAAGCAGCAGGAGCAACTGTCTCCTCCTCCAAAAAGCAGCCACTAGCCAACATGTCCCGTGACAGGAACGGAACGGAGTGGCAGGCCGCTTCCGGCCTCGGAGGGCGAAGCCAAGCCACCGCAGGGCTGGTTTGGCTGCTGGGGAAACTGGCTTTGGTTGGGTGTGGCAGCAGCAGGAGCTGACCCAGAATGCATGGGGAGGGCTTGAGGGGGCCTGGCTGGGGGGCTGGCTGGGGGGTCTGGCTGGGGGGCTGGCTGTGGGGTCTGGCTGGGGGTCTGGCTGGGGGTCTGGCTGGGGGTCTGGCTGTGGGGCCTGGCTGTGGGACTGGCTGCGGGGGCTAGGTGTGGGGCCTGGCTGGGGGGCCTGGCTGGGGGGTGCTGGGGGGTGGCTGGGGGTGCTGGCTGAGGGGCTGGCCAGGGGGCTCCCTGTGCTCTGGGGAGACAATGAAGAAAGCTGCTTATGGTAACACCCACGCAGCACTCGGTTCATCTCCACTGGGGGGACACATGTCCCCTGCAGCCAGCTCATTCCCCTGTAAGCCAGGAGAGGAAGCAGCCAAGTGTGCGTCCATGTTTTGAACCACATGTGGGAAGCAGAGGAGAGAGACGGCTGAGCATCTTCTCTCAGTGCTCCCCACCAGCCCTGGTCTGCACAGACATTAACGGACGTGGCATCACCGACCTCGTGGAGCTGCAGAACTATCAGTGGAATGGAGGACTCGTTAAACTGGATCAAACCTTTAATCTTGGCCTAAGAATTATTTTACTTAATCATCACAACACATTTTTTTCAGATGAGGAAAAAGACTCAAAGAGGTTACAAGCGCTGGCTGAGGTCACACAGTCAGGGAGTGGCAGACATGGGATTTGAATGCAAGTCTGCCTGACTCCCCTGCCTCCCAGGAACTCCTCGGCAGAAGACATCATGCACCCAGGTTTTGACAAAATAGGATATGAGCTCAAGGAGCTAGCCCGAGCAGCCGGCAGAGGATCTGGTCCGAGAAAAGAGGGCAGCAGTGGGGGTGGAGGCCCGAGGCCCGAGGCCCGGCGAGGAGCCGGCAGCTGTCTGGTAGCAGAGTGAGGAGAAGCCCCAGGGAATGAACGTGCCGCGCCCGACTTGTCCTTCTGGCTTGGACCTTCATCGCCTTCCTCGGGATGAAGTCCCAAGTCCTGCTCTCCGCACTGGACACTGCTCACCCTGACCCCAGCGCCCATCCGCCTCCCACCCCAGCCACCCCTCCCTGAGCCTGGCCACACTTGGGTTTGGGAACAGTGGTGTTCCCAAGCGTGTCCCATGTGCCCATGCCGGGCCTCCTGGGCTGCCCTCTTGTCTCGTGGCTCAGGGCCAAGGTTCCGCTATTCCAGGCCACTCCCGGGTCAGCAGCATTCCCTGCGCTGACCCCTAGCAGGAGATCGTTTGTCCTTCACCGTGTTCATGCTGAAGGAGCTGGGCCCGTGTAAAAAGGAAACCTCCTTATGTTCCGGCTCCGGAATCACCACCCAGCACCCACGCACCAGCCTTCCCCAGGCCATGTTTTAGGAAGAGTCGTTAGCTTCATAGGACACCTCCAGGTATTAAAAAACAATCTCGTTTTTAAGTATTGAGACTTTCTGGTCCAAGCTAATACCAAAACTTTGAAGCTTTGCCCCCTGCCCCAACCTGGGACTGACATAGGGCCAGGAAGCCGGAGTGGGGAGGCAGGGGGGGCAGCTTCCTCACTCCTTCTCCATCTCACACGCCCTCCTTTTCCCTTGCTCTGTGCTGCCTCCGTATCCTCCAGGGTGGAGTCGGGAAGAAAGAAGAGGCAAGGAGCAGAGGAAGGGCTTACTTGTCTGTGCCTGCAGAAAGTGGCACCAGAGCCTTCTAAGAGGAGACTCTCGAGGAAGGAGCACGGGGCAGGGCCAGAGGTGGAGAACAGCTGGTACCAGGGTCAGGCCCGGCTGACAACTATGGAAGCCTAATGCTCTCAGAGATGCTGGAGGCGAACTGGGAGCTAGCCTGCAAATCCATCTCAATTAACTCTACCTGGGGTGCCTAGTAAGAGAGCCATGAGCAAAAGCCATACGTGGAATTCAGACTGGGACAAGCCACTCCGATCTTCCAGTCTCACCCTCTCATTTTCCTGATGGGAAATAGGGACCTGGAGAAGCAGGCTTGCCCACGTTCGTGCAGTAATTGATTCCTCCTCCTCGCCTCCCTTTTTGCTGTTTTGCTTACACACGCTGCTTTGGGGTGCGCTTGTGACACTTGTCGGCAGATTCCCCAATGCTGTGGGAGCTCAGCCCCAAACGCCCCTCCCGGCCAAGATGTTTAGCAGGTGCGTGGAAGTGAGACGCGGAGCTCAGTGGGGCGTGGGGGAGCCCGGGGGGGGGGGGCCTGGGCAGAGAACCCCGAGGACCAGCTAGCCCAGAGCTGGCCACTTGGGGCTCCACTCAGGGCCACTTCAGCAGGGGACAGCCTGCTCCCAGGGCCTCACAGCGGGGCGCCCCAGTCCCTGCCGCCCGGTTGCTCCCTCGGTTGGGGGCGCCTTGCCCTTCCTATCTCCCCACTCCCCCCCTCAGCCCCCTCCCACCGTCTAAACCAGACTCTGAAACAAGGACTTGGCTATTTGGGAGGAGACCCCGGAAAGCACGAGCGAGAAGAGGGGCGGCTGGCAAGACAGGGAAGGGAGAGCGGCCAGTAAGCGTGCGTCAGCGAGCAGGTTCCTGCTGGCGACTGGGGCGGCTCCTGCGGGGACCCTCTGAGACACGGAGAGGGCCGTGCCTCAGGATGGTCCTGCAGGGCACTGGGAGGCGGGGGCATCTGGCTGGTGGCGCGCCCTGAGAAGCAGGCTCGCCCGGCTCCCCCGGCTCCCCCGGCTCCCCCGGCCAGGCTCCCGTGGGGCTGGCATCAGCCTGGGGCGAGCGGTAGCAGAGCAGCCCCCCATTTGCGCAGCCTTCCCGACCTCAAGGGCCCGTTCAGCCCTGCCCTTCTCTCCAGCTTCCACAGCAGCCTGCGGAGGGAAGCACCACCACCCCAGTCTCCCAGCCGGGAACCCGAAGCTCGGGCCCAGCTGCCAGGAAGCAGCACGGCTTCAGCGGAAAGAGCAGGGCTGTCCCTGTCCATCCGCCTCACGCCTCCAACTCCGTCCCCGTCCCCCCCCCCCCGAGAACTGTTGCGCCAATCAGTGGCCAAGAATCTCCCCAAGTTAGCCGAGTGGGGACCCCGCCTCCTAGAGGAGGCTGATTTGGGTAGGGGAGAAGGCAATGCAGCGAATCCTGGGAAGAGTGGACTAAAAGCCGCTGGGAATCGCAGCTGGCACCAGGGGCTTGAGCAGCGGCTTTGCTGCCCCAGGCATACCTCTCTACCTCTCTGGGCATCCCATCCCTCCCTAAGAAGAAGGCGTGGGGGCAGGTGGTCCAGCAGGACAGTGCTCCGGCCAGATGGGAAGCAGGAAGCTCAGTTGGTCCGCGTGCCTGAGAACAGAGTGGTGGCAGAAGGAGCTGCTGAGCTGGAGGCAGATGGGTTGGCAGCTGGGGGCCTGGAGCCAGGACTGGGAGTGTGGGGGTGGGAGCGAAGGGATCTCAGCACTTATTCTTAAAGCACAGAATCTGAGCAGGGGACAGAGGTCTCTAACAGCTTCGTCATTTCCAGGACTGGGACCTCAAAGCTCTGGCTGGCCTTTCTCGCCCATTTGAAAAGGCCAAAGGAGGGAGTGACCAGGGGCCCCATTTCTTCCCTGGTTCAGTGAACAGATCTGGGTCTCTCTTCACACTACGCTCTGTGTGGCCATGGGGGTGAGCCACGGAGGGGGTGTTTGACAGGATGCAAGGGGGGGGGCCAGGACCCCACCAAGTCCCACTGAAGGGAGCTCCCGTTGCTTTGCAAAGCTTCTGAGTGCCCATCTCTTTAAATAAAGGGCTCTGCAATTAAAAATATTTGAAACCAGTGAGCTAAACAACTTTGAGAATCATTCTAAGACAAGGATGCCCACTGTCATCATGCTATTCAACATTGTACTAGAAGTTCTAGCGAGGGCAATCAGACAAGACAAAAAATTAAAGGCGTCCAAACAGGAAAAGAGGAAGTAAAACTCTCACTGTTTGCGGATGACATGATCCTGTATTTAGAAAATCCTGAAGTATCCACAACAAAGCTACTTGAACTAATAAATGAGTTCAGCAAAGTGGCAGGATACACGATCAACACGCAAAAATCAGTAATGTTTTTGTACACTAGTACTGAACAATCTGAGGAGGAAATCAGGAGGAAAATTCCATTTTCAATAGCAACAAAAAGACTCAAATACCTAGGAGTTAATTTAACCAAGGAAGTACAGGACCTATATGCAGAAAACTACAAAGCAATGCTAAAAGAAATTAAAAAAGACCTAAACAAATGGAAAGACATTCCGTGTTCATGGATTGGAAGAATAAATATCGTGAAGATGTCTATCTTGCCCAAACTGATTTATAGATTCAATATAATACCAATCAAAATCCGAACAGCTTACTTTGCAGAATTAGAGAAGGCAATTACCAAACTCATCTGGAAGGGTAAGTGGACCCGAATAGCCAAAAGTATTCTAAAAAAGAAGAGCAATGTGGGAGGAATTTCACTGCCTGACCTTGAAACATGTTACAAAGTTACAGTGGTCAAAATAGCATGGTACTGGCATAAAGATAGACACATCGGCCAGTGGAATAGAATTGAGAACCCAGAAATATACCCTCACCTATACAGTCAACTGGTTTTTGACAAACCTACCAAGCCCATGCTAATGGGAAAAAACAGTCTCTTCAACAAATGGTGTTGGGAGAACTGGATATCTATAACCAAAAGAATGAAAGAGGACCCCTATCTCACCCCCTATACAAGAATCAACTCAAAATGGATCAAAGATCTAAATATAAAAGCCAGAATCATAAAACTACTGGAAGAAAATGTAGGGAAACATCTTCAAGACCTTGTAGTAGGTGGTGGTTTCTTGGACCTCACACCCAAAGCACGTGCAACAAAAGAAAAAACAGATAAATGGGACCTCCTCATAATTAAACACTTTTGCACCTCACAGGACTTTGTCAGAAGGGTGAAAAGGCAGCCGACTCAATGGGAAAAAATATTTGGAAATCATATATCTGATAAGGGTTTAATATCCAGGATATATAAAGAGATGTTACAACTCAACAATAAAAAGACAAATGACCCAATTAAAAAATGGGCCAAAGACTTGAATAGACATTTCTCCGAAGAAGAAATACTAATGGCAAAAAAAACACATGAAGAAATGCTCAACATCACTCATGATTAGGGAAATGCAAATCAAAACTACAATGAGATATCATTTCACACCTATCAGAATGGCCACTATTAAAAAGACAGAGAACTATAAGTGTTGGAGAGGATGTGGAGAGACAGGAACACTTCTTCACTGTTGGTGGGAATGCAGGATGGTACAGCCACTGTGGAGGACTGTTTGGCAGTTCCTAAAGAAGTTGAATATAGACTTGCCACGTGACCCTGCAATACCACTACTGGGTATATACCCAGAAGACCTGAGAGCAGTGACACGA
>JAKSZT010039318.1:16765-27064 GCA_026826555.1 Tolypeutes matacus
GGGAGGCGGGGCCAGTGAATAAGGAGGCGGGGCCTGGAAGCCTGTAGCCCCGGCCCGCCCTGGCCCTGCTCTGGGCGGGGGTGACACGGTGGTCGCCGTGTCATCTGCCTGACTTTGCAGGTGCCAGGAAGCTGGTCCTGAAGGTGCAGGCGCTTTACTGTGTCTCAGCTGTGGCTGAATTAATGGAAAGAGAAAGAAAAGGAAACGAGGCCCGAGCAGCAGGGCAGAGACCCGGCTAGAGCTGTGGGGGGTGCCGTGGGACGTCTGTCCACGCGTGTCTCCCTCTTTCAGAACGTCACCGTGGCTTGAGGGCAAGGGGGAAGCATTTGCTGAAACATGCACGGGCCCTTTCCCAGCCCTCCTTCCTGGGAAAGCCTGTTAGGGTGAGCAGTCAGCCACACGGCCCTGGGACCCCCTGGGTGTGGGTGTCCGGCCCTTAGACAAGCGAGGGGGGAGGGGTATCTGAAACGCCACGGACTCCTGTGGCGCCAGGGCAGACCTGGAAAGGCGCTGACGCACCGGATTGTGCAGCAAAGCAGTAGAATGCAGTGGATGTGGGCGTGAGTGAGGGCGTGCGGAATCAGAGGTTCCAGTCACGTGTTACATTGAAGCTATTCCTATTTCTATATATTCATTTTTCAAGTCTCAGTGACTATATACCCAGCTGCTAACAGCGGTTCTACCACCGACTGGGACTACCAGGGGGACTTGAACTTTGTCTGTAGGGTCTGAAATTCTTACAACATTCAAGTAATTACAGAAAAAAATGCATAAAGATTGTTCCATTTTGGAAAGAAAAAATATTTATCAAAGTGAGCGAGCGTCCTGGGAAGGCTGAAGCGCTGACGGAAGCCCCTGGAGGGCCAAGGAGACCGGCCTCTCCGGACCACCCCAGCCACTGGGAATCTGCCTGCACTCCCTGCTGCATCCCAAACTCCCACGCCCGGCCCTGCCTTTCCGGTGACCTCGCTCCCCCAAAAAAGAAGGAGATGCCCCCTCTGACCGGTGCAGAGGAGGTGAGGCTCCGGGCAAGGGCTTCTCCAGAGCTCTCCCCACGAATGGATGACACGACTAAACCCTGCCCGTGAGCGCCGGGCTTTCCCCTTCCTTCCCCGCGTCGCCTTCCACCTGATCTCCCTCATCAGGCCATTTTACAGGCAGGGCCACAGAGCTGCAGATCCAAGGAGACTTTGGGGGTCACCTCTGTGGGGAAAGGGGGTGGAGGTGACGCTCCCTGGTATCTGTTCCGTGCCCACGCCGGACAGCACAGCTCGCGAGCAGTACTCCTGCGTGGTCTCCCTGCATCTTTGTCCTGATAAGGAAACTTTGGGAGCAGTAGTGACCTGCCTGCAGAAACTTGCTCTTGGGAGAGTGTGCGGAAAGGCCTTTCCACCCGGGATGGGGTCACACCCTTTGCGCCCCGTCTCCAGCCTCCCCTGCCTAGCGCCCGCGGGCCTGTAACAGCAGCCCAGGGAAAGGAAGGAATTCTGCAGCCAAGGAGGAGGGGCATGTGCAGATGCACACACTGGAAAAGGAGGCCACTTTGGTCTGTTGGTTGTACTTTTTTCCCTTTGGGACAAATACTCCAAGAGACAAAAGGATCAGGAAATATCTTAAATGTCTTCCTTTTCTCTTTCTGCAAAACTTTAGTGAACTCCAAACTGCAACACAACAGATTAACCAACCGGCACGGGGAGTTGTGGGGGATCTTTTTCCTTTATGCCTGACCCCCATGCAAGGATAGGGCTGGGGGGGCATGACGAGGAAGCCGCCTTTGCTGGGGCGGGCACCGCTCCGCTGGGACAGTAATTATTCTAAGACATCTGGAGCATGAACTCTTAAGACGCCAGAAGTGCAGTGGGTCCAGTCTGTGCCATGCCACGGGGGGCCGGAAGCTTTCCTGGTGGTGAGAGCCTGTCCTCCTCCTCTACCTCTGCTGACGCAAGGGCTTGGGGTTTGAAACCATTTGGTGTAGGACTCTCCCTGTCCTTCTGATTCCCAAATAGGAAGAAATCCAAAAATCACAGAGGACAGCCTGCGTGCCTGCCCCATGGAAGGGCAGCCCTACTTCTGCTTCACAGATCCATTCAGCTGACATTGAGGCCTCTGACTCCTTCGCCAACTCCTTATTCTGAAAACTGGTAAAGGAATTAAAGGAAAAGGAATTCGCATTCCCCCTGCCTTTTAGGAGCAGCAGTTTACACCCAGTTAATGATGGGAAATCTTGGCAGAACAATGCCTGCTGAGGTAGGAAGGCAGTGATAGAGTTAGAAAATCTCCAGTCTGCATCCGCGAAGGAAGGGAATGATTCCTGCAGGAAGCATCAGTGACAGTTAGAGCCACTAGGTATACGACACGAATAAAGTCATTTCTAGTTATGTGGAAATGAGAAAATTTACCTCCCCTCCGCTGTCCCCTCTTAGGAAGTCACTCGGATGAGAGCTGCAGCCAAACGAAGGAGTAGACGTGGGATCCAGGAAACGCTTGAGCCAGCAGAGAGCGTGAAGGGAAGCCAGACAGTGAGCCCTAGGCCCGAACAGGACCAAAGAACGGGAAGGGGGGCTGGGGTGGATCAGAGAGACTCTATACCTTCCATGAGAACGTGCAATTAGGAAAACAATGAAGGCAAACAACGGAGAAGTCAAAGAAAGGATGTTTGTTCACTCCAGAAAACTGAAAATAGATGGCGGCTCAAGGAAGGGGCTGTCCTGGCAGCCCACCGCGCCTCTCGGCAGGGCGCGAAGCTTCACAGTCCCCAGCGGATGGCTGCTAGCTGTCAGCTTAAAGCTGATCCAGGGGCGAAGCGGGCGCCCAGGCGTCAGAGAACGCAGGGTCAGTGTCCTCCACCTCGGCAGCGTGGACGTTTAAGGACAGGCGACGGGGGAAACGGGGCAGGAGCCAACCCGCCATCGGACAGAACGACGGGAAGGGGGCGGGAGCGCCGTAAGTGACCTAGCTAGAAATAAAGCGAAAGTAAGTCGGTGAGACGGACAAATGCAACCCCCAGAAAAGTGGAAAAGAGTGATTATTATACTGGGCTGGTTGGGGAGAGATGGAGAGGTGGCAGAAGGGAGCAAAATCGCCTGTCACAGCAGGAGGCCAATCAATGATGTCCAAAGCTGATCAGTCTGTAAATTGCAGCAGAATAGACGTAATGATACTGGGGGTAATTTTCAGAAGAAACCGCTAAAAGCATAAATAAGGGCTGTCTTTGACAAGGGGGGCTCAGGGAGGGAAGGCTGAAGCAAGAAACCGTTGCTTTGCTTTACGTACAATTTGAGTTTTTTTAACCAAGAACATATATTACCTCAATGGAAAGCCCCACATCGATATATAGCTAAAGGAATTGGGTGAACGAACAAGTTGGGGGTCACTGCCATCTTGTAAAGCTGTACTAACTCAGTCAAAAGTTCAAACCGCATTGCCATGTAGTGAAAAGGATTACCACTCACCAACTAACTGGGGGTTCCTACACCCATAAGCCTTGGGCCTTTCTGCTCTGGGCATGTTAGGCCTCTTAAATTATTCATGCTTTCTTTTCTTTCTCTCACTAAAGCTTTTATTGTCTGTTTATACATTATTTCTATATATTGCTTGTTGAGTTTATCCCCAAGAGTATTAAATTTTTATTCCTATTTTGAAAGGGATTTTCAAAGTAAGATTTCTAAGTGATTATTGCTGACATAGGAAAATCGTTGATTTTGATTTTTTATCTAACCCTCATATTGAAGTCTTATATCATTGTAGATAGTTTTTCCATTGAACTTTTGGGTTTTGGGGTTAGATAAAGTCGTCTGTAAGTAGCGACTAGCCCAGCTCTAATTCCATTTTCTCCGCTGCTCCATTTAATCCATTTGTTTAAGCTCTAATTAAAAGCGGCAGTGGTGAGCATCCTTATCTCCTCCCTGAGTCCAGGCGAGCCTCTGACTTTCCACCTGGCAGGTTTTGCCTAACGGCTATCAGAGGGCAGCCACGCGGAGCGCTCAGGAGATGGGCTCCGGGGTCACCGCGCCTGGGCCTGGGTCGGGCCCAGGTCCCACCGTTGCCTTAGCAGCGTGGCCTTGACCGGTTACTTAACTTCCCCGGACGTCAGTCTTCTGGTCTGTAGAACGGGAATACGAGTGCCTGCTTCAGAAGGTAGCCGTGCTCCTTAGATGAGACGGTACGTGCAAAGCACCTGCAGGACTGCTCGGGCAGGTCAGACCTAACAGCACCACCTGCAACCTCCAAGCAGCCCGTGGAGGCCGTCCCACAGCCCGGCTTGCCCTTGGCTCCCACGCTTTCCGCGGATTCGGCAGGGCCTCATCGACGTGCTGGGGATCGGGGGAGCCTTGAGCTACCGCACTGATTCTGCACCAGGAATCACAAGGTCCACCCCAGATCCCTGCGGATCCTCTCTTCTCCCTTCTTTGTAAAAGAGCGTGGGCTTTATTTATTGACTTTTATCCATTTTTAACCCCCCCGCCCCCATTTTTGCTGTTTCTGTGTCCATTCGCTGGGCAACTCTCTGTGTCCGTTTCCTGCCCTCTCTTCTCATCCTTCTCCTCCTGTCTCCACTGGGATTCGAGCCTCGGAACCTCCGATGTGGGAGAGAGTTTGTGGGGGGTGACATGTGGCAGTCCTGTATGATGTTAGGCATGTTTGTTTTGTAAGGTCATGACGTTTACTGAACAGTTACAGTTTATGTTGTTCAGGTATGAATGATAGATTTCAATAAATTGTTAAAAAAAAAAAAAAAACACGGGCTTTAAAACCGCCCTGGGGTGAAGTCACAGCTCTAGGTCTCACTGCGGTAAGTGGAATGAGAATGTCCCTCCATGGGGCTGTTTTGAGAACTAACGGGGTGAAGAGACGTGCTCAGCTAGCCTGCTCCCTTTATTTCTTTCTGCTTCTCCACTCAGGGCGCCTTTGTCCAAAATGAGAAGTGGCCGATGGGCTGAGAGGAGGCGCAGACCTTGCCCCCTGTGACGAGCGAAGCCCGGCCCCCTTTGGGTGGGTGCAGTTCCTTCTTTCCAGGCTCAGCTCAGATGGGAGTCAGACGTGCTGGCTCCCACCCTGGCATGGCAGCCCCCCATCTCCGGAGATGCTGTCACCTCTGGCACTCGCTGCACCGCCAGCAGCTCTGAAACCCTCAGCTGAAAGGCTCAGCGTGCGACACAGAGATGTAGCTTCCTCCCCGCCGAGATGAACCCTCAGCTAGCCCACTTAGCCAGGAGCTGCTCAAAGCCCCCAGACCTGCCCGAGAGGCGCCCCCCGCTCCATGCAGAATGTTTGTGTCCATATCGGGCAAGTCACAGGACTGCATTACCACGCGGCCACGTCGCAAAGCTGCCAAGAGACGTTCAAGTCACCCTGAGTCACCCCAAGCAAATGCCACAGAAGCAGGCCACAGCCCCCCTGCTGCCCACCGTGGTTGACAGAATGCCAGTTATCAGCGGCTGTGGGTGGCACACGCGAGCCCTGCTTTGTCCTGCTCGCCAGGCCATCTTCACCAAGGACACAGAGAGGGGCGCGGAGAATCTGACCAGCCGTGACGCCCCAACCCCAGGTCTGGATTTCCATGAAGCCCCTGCTTAGGAGGGGGCTTTCCTCAGCGGCATCTGGAGCCACTGACCCCTGGTGAATGTCCAGTGTCCTCAGCTGGCTCCTCCTCCGACCTTCCCCATCTGTCTGAACGGTCCCAGCCAATCACCCAAGCCAGAAAGCTGGCGACACCCTCACGTTTCTCTCGGCCACCCCTCTCTCCAGGCAGTCACCGGGTCCTACTGATGTCCTAAATCTCACCCAGAGTGCATTTCTTTCCCCCCTTCTTCTTCAGTGCTTCCTGGCTGGTCTCACTGCCTGACGTCTCTTCCTCTCCAGACCATTTCCACAAAGCAGCTCCAGGGAGCGTGGGTTTCCACAAAGGGCGTGGGTAAATTCCAAATCCTCAGCACGGCATCCAAGGCCCTGCGTGAGCTGCCACCACCCACCTCCTCCCGCCCCTCCCTGCGCCCCACGGCCACACTCCCGCCAGGCTGAATGTGCTCCCTCGCCCTTGTCACCCTCTCCCCAGCTGTTCATTGCCTCTTGCCCCCCCCCCCGCCCCGTTAACTCCAATTCATCCTTCAGGCTCAACTCAAGGCTCCTGTCCTGAGGCCCCGTTCTTGACCCACCCGCACTCAGTGGCTGCCCCCCGCCCCTGGGCTCCCAGACGCCCCTGGGCTGGCCCCTCCCTTAGCATTTATTGTAATTCTCAGTGTCCCTTGGTAGCCTGTGAGCTCCTGAGGGCCAAAAATAGACCTTTACTCAACACTGTGCCTCCGACACAGGGCTCTCCAATAGTGCATAATCAATTGACACTTATTGAAAATATTCATTAATTCCTCAAAGCAAGGCACTGGCGAAGCAACCTGCTACTGCTGCACATTTGAAGAATACGCTACTGTTTACGAAGCCTGTCCACGGGCTTCATCCATCTGAGCCACACAGCAGCCTGACCGAGGTGGGCATGGCGTCGCTGTCTCCATTTTATGGGGAGGAGCAATCAAACTTCTTGGTGAGAAAATCACAGCTCAAAGAGTTTAAGTGACCTGACAAGATCAGATGCCGGTAAAGAGGCCAGCGTGGACGTGACGATGATTCTTGTGACTGGCATTTATTGAACACCTGTTACGTGCCAGTCTCTGGCCAGCTCCTTTACAGCTTGCCTTGTGTCTGTTCTTCTGAATCCTTGTCCAGTGTTCTTTCTATAGGATTCCCAAGATTGTTTTCACCACCCAAAAACATTTTTGAATGAGGCATAATCAGAAGAGTCTTTTCCAAATATAACTCCCGCACTCTCGAGGGTCCATTTGTGGTTGCACTTACAGTTAAGTCCATAGACAGACTTGCTGGGACAGAACAACAGCTCACGGATCCGACGTGACCCTCGAGAGGGTGCACAAACAAGAGCTTTCACCTAACTCTGGCTGGCTGCATCGCAAGACCCAAGAGAACAGTAAGAGGTGGAGGAGGCCATGGTGGGCCATGGCAACGCTGCTGGGGTGCAGGGCAGGTCTGGTTTGAACAGAACAAGATGATGACGGGTCTGACCTTCTTCAAGGACAGCAGAGCCCACAGAGAGGAGGTGAGAGGGCACCCGAGACCGGGCATGCCCATGTCACAGCTGCACCCAAGGCAGGTCCCGCCCCAGTGGCCGAGGAATCCATTGAGAGGGAGAAAGAGGCTGCTCGGTCCGGGCCAGCAAAGCCCTGAGTAGGCACAAAGGCAATGAAACTCAAGGAGAAGTTTGGGATCATCCCTGGGGTGGGGAGTGTGTGTGTCTTCCCAACACCTTTTTCATCATATCTCTAGTGTGTAGTTTCCAGGCAGTTTGGAGGAAAATTTGTCCCAGTCTGTGGATGTGAGAGTTTTCAACCACTCAGCCTAATCCCATACTCCTAAAAAGATTATGAGGCCAATTTATCCAGCTCGTGGCATTGCCCAGATCGAAGGCGTTGGTTCAAGAACGTGCAGGTGACCAAACTCAGGCCATATGATATAAGCACAGTTTTCTGAAGGTTTCTGGCAGGAAGTGCCCTCACTCTAGTATCGTCCCTTCTCCTCCTCTGGAGTCCAGAAGCAAAGCCTGGGGCAGCCACTTGCACCAGGGAAGCCTGTCTAAGGATAAATCCTCTACCCAGAGGAAGGCGCAGCCAGAGTTGTCACAGAGACACCACATCAGAGCTGCTGGATGGCGCCCTCCCTGATGTCCACCTTACACTGGGCACCTGTCAAATAGTGTGAAGCAATGTGTTTCCTGGTGGTGTAAGCAGATAGAGTCATGTTCTCAAATATTTGCTGCAGAAAAAATTTCAACAGAGACAATCCTTTGGCCAATGAAAGGGTTAAGAAAGACCCTGTGGGAATGTCGAAAAGACGGGAGGCATAATGAGACCTGGGCGTGCTGGGAGGCAGTGGTTAAGGACATGGTCTCAGACCTGAATTCAGATCCCAGCTCTGGCACACACGAGCTCCGTGACTGGGCATGTCAGCCAAACTGTTGAGATTTCCATTGCTTCATCTATGAAATAGGGATAATAATTCCTACCTCATCGGATTGTTTGTGAAGATTAAATGAAATCAGGTATGAAAAACACTTTGCACTTTGCCTGGTGTGTAGTAACAGCAGTTGGCATTATTTTGTGATAGTGGCTAGTAATGGGCGCAGTGGTGACCACGGTTAGTGGTGATAACTATTCCATGTGCATAAAGACCTTCAAGGTCAGCCCATACTAGGCTACGCCCTGGAGGGGAGGATGGAAGTCAGCATCATCTGTGACTCAGAGTTTGTGCTCAATGCACCTAGGGATTGACACTTCAGCTCTCTACAAATAGATCCTAATCTCCAATGAAATATTGGAAGGCTTTAATTAAGGCAATTGGGCCAATTAATGATTCCCTCTGGGCAAGTGTGGAGGCACTGACTTACGAAGGCCTCCAGCTCCTGCAGGGCTACAGCTTTCAAGGATGGCCTTACCTAGGGCCCCTTCGGCTGCTTTCCCAGCCACACAAACACCCGCCTACCAAATGGAACTGACTGGGCCACCAAGCCTTGATGGTTCCCTAACTCTGGCTCCTAATTCTTCCTTTGCAAGACCTGAGTGCACAGCTTGGGGCTGGAAGTCGTCTCAAGGGCTATGGAGTAAGGAACTCTGGATTTCTCTCTGTTCCACTGTGAGCTTGAAGCAGATAAAGCCCGGGGACTCCGGGGTTCAACTTCCCCTAAACCGTGGGCTGTAGACAATTCCCAAATCGGACCTTCCCTTCAGCACCTTCTCCCCACTCTTCCATGTAGGAAAAAATGCAAAAGGTATATTTTTCCGGACCAGTACCTTGGGCCAGGCCTTGTGCTGGGTTCTTGGACTCCGAGACTTGACGGGGTCTTGGGAGCCAGGATTTGAGTTGTTTTAAGGTCAGATGAGTGAGGCCGTGCCCTTAAAAACAGCACTTCTCACTCTGGAATGTGCATATGATTTGGGTAGGAATCTTGTTCAAAGGCAGATTCTGATGCAGCAGACGAGGTGGGGCCTGAACTGCTGCGTTTCCCACAAGCTCCAGATATGCCGAGGATGCTGACCCGAGCAGCCAGGGCTTAGGAGGCTTAGGAGGCTGCCTCTGGAGAGGGTAATGTGGTGGCGACTATTGGATGCTCAGTAAAGGTCTGAAGAGCTGACTTGTGCTGGGAATTTTAGTCTGATGACTGTACGCTCAGCGTTGTCCCACCTATTTAGTCCTCACGATTCCTGAAGGCAGGGACTCAGGTCCCACTGACAGGCAAGGGCTCTGAGACGCAGACAGTGGCCTGGGAAGACCAGCCCTGGCTTGCTTGGGATGCTCCTGGTTTTCACACGGTCCCAAGAACCGCCCCCCGCCCAGTCCTGGGAAAACTGAAAACACTTGGTCACGCCAGAGCGAGTGAGTGAGTGTACACCAGGATTCAGTCTGGACTCAGAATTCCAAAGCCATGCTGTTTCCTGAATACTGGTGCTGCCTCGAGGCTCAACAGGAGACGTGCACGTGTATGTAGGGGTGGGGGGCTCCAGATTCTGGGTGGGCTTCTGCAGCCCTCCAGACCTCCTGATACCAGCTGCAGAGTCAGAGCCTTCCTTTTACCTGAGAGATGCACGACCCTCCCCTCTCTTCTTATTCTCATCGTGCTCTCCCTTCTTAAAAGTGCTGTTTCCTATAAAGTAAAGGAATGATACAGAAAAACACACAAAGCAAAAGTATAATTTAATGAATTACTCTAAAAGTTGAACACTCTGGACTTCCGGGAAGATGGCGGACAAGTAAGACACGGGAATCTCTTCTCCAGAAAAATAGCTAGAGGACAGGCTGAAACAGCCCCAAAAAAGATCTTCTAGGGTTTAGGACAGCAGGTGAAGGCTGCACACCACCCAGAGGAGAGAGGAACAGAAGAGGGAAATCGCGACTACAGAACCCTGAGTTGCAAGTAGCAGCTTCTGCTGCTGCCGGCACCCTCCCCCACACTCTTCAGAATTCTCGGGCCCCTGGGCCTGCGACCACAGACAAAGGGGGCTTCAGGGATCTGCCACTCCCGGAAAGGGGAGAGAGAGGGACACAGCCTTAGGCTGACTCAGGTTCCGACCTGAAATTTGGGCTGCGGAGCCCCACGGACCCTTCAGCCCGGAAAGGACTGGAGAAATCCGATCCTCGCAACCTCCCTCTCTTCTAGCCTGGACTAATTGTTGAGGACACCACGGGAGAGGGGAGAGAGAGCCTGGGGCTGACCCTGCTTTGGACTCCCAGGTTTGG
>JAKSZT010039325.1:0-11391 GCA_026826555.1 Tolypeutes matacus
AAGAGACAACAAATAAACAGAGAAAAAGCAAACAACCACACAGGAAAATAGTCAAACAAAGTTAAGGAGGATCAAGATCCCCGTGGATTCTCTCTGCTTGTTTGTGTTTATCCATCAATTTCCCCACAGGGTTCTATATGTTGGTCCTGAAACAGCTTTTAGCTATTAAATTAAATTAAAAAGAATTTATTTTTCATTTATTAAAGTGACCATCTCTATTTTTTTTGGCGAAATACAGGACCCAAAATAAGTCCTCCTATAGACCACCCCCTCACTGAGGGGACCCTAACTGGGCTCGTGGAATATAATCAAGCACTTCCCATTTCCTGGGCTCCCTAGGGGAGCTGAAACTCTGATGTTAGTCAGTGCAGAATATTAAAGAAAGCCGACTCTGCCCCTTCTGGAGCCGAGCCCCAGCGTCACTGGGCTGCTGGGTAAATTAGGTTTCCTCAGCAGATTCGCCTCTCCTCTCAGCCTGTCACTGCTTCAAGCTGGCTTATCTGCTCCCCAAAGCTATGAGGGGGTCCAGGCAGCCAAATAGATGGAAAAAAAATAAATCCCCTCCCTGTCCTCCGCCAGAAACCTGCCTCTCTCAGGGAGTGACCCCTCTCCCAGCTCCGCGGGGCCCGGGGCTTATCATTGGGCAGCTAGGCATATCAACTCCCGCTAGAGATTCACCCTTCCCCTCTACCAGGTGCCGATTCACTCCAGCTGTTTTGTTCGCCCAAGCTGCAAGGGGCTCCAGGCAGCAAAATCCCCCGAAAATAAAACTCTCTCTTGCACCTTTGCCAACCCCCCCGCCACTCTCAGATATCGCCCCCTACCACCGGGCCGGTTGGAGCTGCAAATGTAAATATGTGGTAATGGTTGGACTTGATAACGCATTATACTGTATACAACAAACACTGCCTGACTAATGGATGTGATTGTGGCTGAAATGAGAAGTCTAGGAAGATTCTTGTTAGTTGGATAGCTGGAGGAATATATTGGGAATTTATAACAATGATTTTGAAATTAAATGAGGATTTTGGTTAATAATATAAATATAGGAATGTTCTAATACAGTGTGTTAATAATGTGGTGATACATATAGATAATGTAATTTATGGACTATAGTCAACAACAACATTGTAATAAAAATGTAACAAAAATTGCATGTGAAGTGGAATAATTACCATTTTATGTGGACTTTGATAAGTAAAGGACCTATTCCATCTATTCTATGAACTCTAAAGTCAGCAATAAAAAAATAATACAAAAATAAAGTTTTATAAAGCAACCAAAAAAAGATATCATGGAGTCATAAAAAATGATCAGTTAATCAAAAAGAAAATAGGAATAGAAGAAATGGGACCAAAAATCCTATAGGACCAATAGAAAGCAAGATGATGAATTTAAACAAAATTTTATCAGCAACCACACAAAACATAAATAGACAACATAGTCAATTAAAAAGACAATGATTGTCAAATCAGATAAAAATGTATGCCCTTACTCTAGGTTACCTACATATACAATTTAAACAAAATGACACAAATAGGTTTTAAAAGCACTGGGGAATATATACCATACTAATACTAGTTAACAGAAAGCTGGAGTAGCTATATTAATATTAGAATAAATTGAGTTCTGAGAAGGAATATTATAAGGGATAATTACATTTCATAATAATAAATTAGTATATTAATGAAGAATACATAAATACACATGTTTCTAATAACAGCGCTTCAAAAAACATGAATGAAAAACTGATAGAACTGCAAGGTTAAATAGATATCAAAAACTACACAGAAAGTCCAATATCCGTCTCTTGATAATAGGCAACAGACAGTAACTTAGAGTTTTTAGTAGAGTTTCTTAGCATTATTAAGAAATTTGACCTAATTGATATTTATAAAATACTCAACTCAACATCAGTAGAATACATATTCTCTTTGAAACTGTACACAGAAAATTTACTATGATAGACCAAATTCTGGTACATAAAACAAATCTCAGTAACTTTTATATGTTTTCATTCATATGAATATTATTCTTTGACTAGAGTGGAAATTAGAAATCAATTATCAAAGATTTCTATGAAATATCCAAGCATTTGTGAACTAAATAACACACTTAAAATAACCAGTGTGTCAACAAAAAAGGAATTAATAGGGATCTAGAAATAATTTTTATCTGAATTAATATTAAACACAGCATAAAAAAACTGTGGGATGTCACTGAAGCAGTAAAGGGAAATGTATTGCAAGAGATCCATATATTATAATAAGAAAAGTCTGAAATCAATTACTGTGCTTGCACTTAAAAACACTCAATAAACACCAAATGAAATACACATTAAACAGAAGAAAGGAAGCAAAAACTAGAGGTGGTAAAATGACATCAAAACAAAAAAAAATATTGCTCAGTGCAAACAAATGAAAAGCTCTGAGAAGATAAATAAAATTAATAAATTCAAGCCAAACTGATCAGAAAAAACGAGAATTGCCAGTTTCATGAAGGAGAAGAGCAACATCACTACAGATTTTACAATATGAAAAGAATATTAGGAATATTATTAAAAAATATTTTATGCTAATAAATGTAGCCACCAAGATGAAATGTGTATATCCTTAAAAGAATACTCTCAAAACTCACTGAAATGTAAAATCATAGTAGCCCTATATATAATAAAAGAAATAAAAATTGTATTTTAAAATCTTTGAAACAAACATACATACAAAAATATACTCTCGTCACAGATTATTAAAATAGAAAATTCTTTGAGGCATATAAGGAAATAATTTTAGCTTTACAAAACTCTTCCACAAGAAAGAATAGGAGAGAATACATCCCAACTTTGCTTATTATAATACCTTAACTCTGACACTTAAAATATATGAATACATTTTCTAGGAAATTAGAAAGAATAGCCTCATGAAAATAGAGATAAAACATTTTAAACAATATTTCAACAGATTCAATCTACTAGTATGTGGAACTGATAACTTCATGAACAAGATGGGTTTGTTTCTAGAATACAATTTTAGCATATCATTAAAACATCTATTAATGTCATACTTTATATTAGCAAACTTTAAAAAGATGACCATAAGACCATTTCAATGCACACAGAAAAATCAAAATGCAATATATAATATTCATTAATGATAATTCTTTTAACCAAACTAGCATTAAAATAGAATTCCTTCTAGAAAAGTTTAAACACACACACATACACAGATATTATTTCCTCAATATGAAAAGGACATCCACAGAAAACCTCAACTAACATCATACATAATAATGAAACATTAAATATTTTCCCAAATAAAACACACACACAAACATACAAGCATGCACACTCTCCAATATATGTAAACACATTTATATATATTCATATATATATATTCATACACATGTACATATAATAAATGATAGATGGAGAGATGGAGAGATGATATAAGATAGATAGATAAATAGATAGATAGATAGATAGATAGATAGATAGATAGATAGATAGATAGATAGATAGATAGATAGATGATAGAGACAGACAGACAATAGAAAGCTGAAGCAAACATGAAAAATATATTAAAACCTTTCAGTTTTAGGTATCTACATGATAATTTCTTATTCATAAAGCTTTTTTCTTTATTATATATGTATTAAAACAAAATATGTTGAAACCCATTGGGAACTCACATTTCAAAACAATGACCCATGAGAGAACTTATGCCTACATATAGTAAAGGCTGTCACAGTTAACATACATAACACGTACTGGACTTAGAGATGTGTGTGTGCTACATACAATATACATATTGATAGAGATATCAATCTATGTCTATCAGTCTGTCATCAATTATATGTACATGTGAATGCATATCTATAAATATGCATATCTTTCTGAGGTGTGAATTTTGTTTAGTTTCATGTGTTTTTTAAAAGATTTTTTTCTTTATTGGAAAAGTTTAAAAACTATCTGCAGAAAATGTAGGATTCCCATTTACTATACTATATATAATTTGGAGTCATATTATTCATACTGGATTGTACACTAAAAATTTTCAGGTAATACTCCATAAAAGCTATCGGCTATGCTGATATCAGAATAGGTTCCTGATAGATCTGGGTGGAAAAAAACAGTCCTGAATGAATTTATTTTAACAGGGATCACAGATTGCCCTGAGCGATAGGCTGCAATATTTGGTTATTCCTCATGATCTATGTGGTCTCAGTGGTGGGCCACTTGGGCATGATGGTTCTCTTGAGAATGGACTCCAGGCTACAAACATCCATGTACCTTTTCTCAGACTCTTTGGCTCTCTCGTACCTTGGTTATTCAAAAACAGTGGGACCCAAAATGTTAGTAAATTTTGTTGTAGAAGAAAATGCTATCTCCTAATATTTTTACACTACACAGCTCGTTTTCTTTGTTGAATTTGTCATTAGTGAATTTCCATTCATTGGTCAATGCCCTGTGACCATCATGGCTAAGGATACTAGCAGAAACTTCTCAAACATAATGATTCTAGCCTAGTTACAGAAAAAGAAAAGTTGTCTGTAAAGGAAAGAACAACTTATTGGTAGTTCAATATACTATGGTTTACTTATCTATTCAACCATTGAAGGACATTTTGATTGCTGCTCAAATGTTTTGATATTTCCCAGTTTTCTTTCTGTTATTCATTACTTGTTTGATTTCATTCTGATCTGAGTGTATACTTTGTTTGATTTCTATTCAATTACTTTTGTGGAATGTGCTTTATGTCCCAGGATATGGTCTATCATGGTGAATGTTCCATGTAGCTTCAAAAGTATGTTATCTGTTTAGATGAAGTAGCCTATAATATCAACCACATCCATTTGATTGATTATTCTGTTAAATTCAGCTATAAACTTACTGATTTCTTCCTGTTGGATTTGTCAATAATTGATAGAAAGGTGCTGATGTCCAACTGTTACAGCAGAATAATCTATTTCTCCTTGTAGTACTATGTGTTTTTGTCCCATATATTCTGACCCTCTGTTAATAGGTGTATAAGTATATATATATGCAGGATTAAATATATCTTCTTGGAGAACTGATCATGTTAACATTATATAATGCCCCACTTTATCCCTCATAATTTTCTTTGTTCTGAAATATTCTTTATCTGAAATTAATATTGATACTCCAGATCTTTAATTAGTTTTAGCATGGTATATCATTTGACAGCCCTTTAGTTTTAATTTATCTATGTATATAAATTTAAAATAGGTTCTTAATATACAGCCTATAGTGATAGTCTATATCTTCTAATTGGTGTGTTTAATCCCCTATTCACATTTAAAAAGATTCTTGATATTGTTGATTAATATTGTTTTAATTACCTGACAGCCAAAGTACATACAGTGAAATGTCTTGGCTTTAAAAATGGGAATTTATTATAGCTTACATGCTTACAGTTTTAAGGGTGAGAATAATGTCCAAATCAGGTATCATGAGGCCATGCTTTCTTCCTTTTCTACATCAATTGATATGATAATTTACTATTTCTTCATATATTAATGTGGTGTAATATGTTGATTTTTTTCTTATGTTGAACCACCCTTACATTCCTGGGACAAATCCTAGCTGGTCATGATTTATAGATTTATAAACCTGTTAGTATGTATTATGTTGATTTTTCTAGAATTTGTTGATGATTTTTTCATCTATATGATGAAGGAATTTTATACATATTTTACATACACACACACACACACATATGTATTACATATAAGTATGTATAGTTTTCTGTGCCACTTTTCAGTCTCAAGTAAATCCCAGGTTAGGGGATGCAGACATGGTCTCTGAGTCAGTGTTCCACAGAGCCAGTTAGGGCTGATGAACAAAGACATCCAATATGTTAATTAAGGTGCAAAAGTAATCAGGTTCCAGGGACCCTCATTTGAATGTGGGTCATAAGACCACCATCTGGAGCCTGGGGGCAGCAGGCAGGCCTTAGACAAATAACCTTGCCTTTGGCTGTCCTAAATTTCTTAGTTTTCTTTACTTTGTTTCCTGGTATCTCATTGTTATTTGTTCAGTCATTGTTTATCCTTGTTTTCCACAGTTTGGGGAAGTTAATTCTGACAAATTCTACCCCTTTTTTCACTGTTTCTCAGGGGCCAGTTGGTCAATTGTGTCTTACTTCCCAGTCTTGCTCATGTCACCTCCTATCCATTAGTTTGTGCATGTTGTACACTTTTTCTTTTGGAGCTGTTACCATACTAATCACAGTAACTTTACATTACTGTTCTGATAATTCCAACATCACTGCAAAATTTGAGTGTGGTTCTGATGTTGCTATGGTCTTCACACTGCTAATTTTTTTTTTTTTTGCCTTTTATCATGACTTGTGATTTATTATTGAAAGCCAGATGTGATATATCAGTTAAATGCAACTAAAGTAAATAGACTTTTAACATGAGGTGTTAGGTTCATGTGGCTATGAGTTAGGATTTGTTAATTGCTTCTTGTAGCTGTAGGTTTCAGTGTCTAAAATTTCTTCTCTTGACCCTGTTTTTTCTCCTTGTTGTCCGGTTTCTTTAGTGATTGCTCCTTAAATTGTCTGAGCCTTGCACTTCTTAACCTTGTAACCCATTCTTATATGCAGTAATGCTCTTAAGGTGGTAGTAAGATATGGGGAGAAATAGATGTTCTATAATCCTATGATAAGATCTCACAAATGTTTATCATATTGTTTTTCACCCGCTAGGTGATACAGTGGACTCAGAGGGGCTGGAACTGGGTATCTCTCGTTCCCCAGGGAAGTTAATATCTGGCAAATCCAGGTTGGTTAGACTCTGATAAAATAGTATCCCTTAAGGGCAGGCATTTGTTAAGGAGAATAAAATGCTTTGGGGATATTTTAAATGGCTATTTTCCCCTTACCCCTGACAGAGGCACAAAGGAATTTTTCTGAGATCTACAGAGTGAGAAACTGTTGAGATTCCTGGAGGTAAAAATCAAGAAAGTGTGTGGGTCTCCCAAGGCTGGGTCTCTGGGTGTTTTTTATTTCTCAAAGTAGTCCACACTCAATCTTCAGCCATTAAATCATGTTTTAAATTGTTATTAAAGGGGAATTTAATATGTCCACTTTAAGTACTACTATCTGGTGCTGTTTTCACTGGAGTTTCAACTCCTGCTGAAAATAACTTGGAACCAACCAAAGAACAGCAGAATAAATAAGGCAGAAACAGGGATAACTTGAAATGAGAAACTTTCCATTATGTGTCTCACTCACTAGCAGTACATTTGAGGATCAAATAGAAATGAAAAATCATTCCTCATAAATAGGAGATAAAGATATAGATGTAAACTGAGCCCAATATCTGAGCATCATAGGAACCCTCAAATAAGGACAACATATTCAGATTGTAGAGCATCTACATCCTGTAGCCAGTTACGGGTCCTTTTCTAAAAGCTATAATTTCATTTGTCTTAATTGATTCTTAAGTATACCCTGTAAATATTATAATGTTGTCCTAGTATATTTTGAGGAGTTCCAGAATAGATCTAATCAATATACGTCATTGGAAATTGGAAAGGAGTAAATTAATAAAGTGATACAGTAAAGGGTGTTGAGGCAAAGAGTACAAAGACATGCACAGAGGCCTGCATGGATGTGGATATGGAAGGTACAAGAAGAAAGTGAGTAACCATAGGGAAATCATTCCTAGGAATTTCAGAAGGGAAATTAACTTCATAATGAGTGCAATGGAATTACTATGAAAAATGTGAGAATATATGAAGTTATCAAATCGTGAACACACCAACTCTAATTATAAAAAGTGAAAATCAAGTTGCACAATGGCTAACAACAACAATGCATGTATATAAATGAATATTTAATATGGATATGTTCAAATGTAGTCATAGACATATTGATGACAGAGTTTATCTACATTTATAAAATGCTGCATAGGAGGGCAAATAAGTGATTTATTCTGGAACACTCTAAGATATATTAGCTAATAACAAGCAATTTTCATCTTTATTTTTCACCATAAATATATGGACCGATCCCAGCATCCTTTTCAATTTGACTCAATGAGAAAAATGTACTTTATTGTTGAAGCAATGTTTCTCAAACACTTTTTTCATTGTTACTTTTACGTCTTTGTTCCTCAAACTATAGATGATGTGATTCAGCATGGTAATCATAACAGTGTAAAATATGGACACTATCTTATCATGCTCCAAAGCATAGCTGGAACTTGGCCTCACATCCATGAAGATGATTGTCCCATGGTAAATTGACACTCCAGTTAGGTGAGAGCCACAGGTAGAAAAGACGTTTTGCCTTCTTTCAGCTTAATGCATTTTCAGAATGGCCAAGAGAATGAAACCATAAGAGATCAAGACAATTAATACAGTGGTTATCTCAATAGAGCCCACAACATAGAACAGAAGCTGGTTGATGTGAGTGTCAGAACAAGAAATAGCAAGGAGTGCAAGCATGTAATGAAAAACATGTCTTATTTCATTGGATGCACAGGATAGGCTAAAAGTGGACACTGTGGGTAATAAAGCATGTATAAAGCCACCAACATAGGAAGCAGTGATGAGTGGCACATAGACTTGGGGTGACATGTTAACTGAACAAAGCAGTGGGTTGTAGATAGCTACCTAGTGATCATAGGCCATTGCAGGCAAGAAAAAATATTCTGTGGTCCCCAAAGAAACAGCTAGAAACATCTGTGTGTACATACAAGAAATGAAATAGCTTTACATTCTGTCAAGAAATTGACCAACTTTTTGGGGGTAATAACTGAAGAATAGCAGGCATCCAAGAACAAGACATTCAGAAAATAGTACATGGGGTTGTGGAGCCAGGAATCCTCAATGACCAAAAAAATCTATCCCAAATTTCCTATCAGAGTAAAAAGAAAGATTGCTAGAAATAGGAAAAACAGGGAGACTTTCAGCTTAATGTTATCTGTGAAGCCAATCAATATAAACATGGTAACTTCACTCACATTTTTCAACTGAGTATTTTATGGGACCAAATCTGATTGTACCTCTGACATCTTGGTTTATATTTATAGGTCTGCAAGGCAATATTTGGTGAAATAGATTTCCCCCAATTGTGTACAAATGTCTGGTTCTTAGATTAACAAATGATAACCTAGGCAGTTATAGCACAGACAATGATGAAGAAATTGGGCCCAGGCCGATGCCTTTTCCTGTATAAATAAAATGAAGATATGGTTTCATTCATTTATTGCCTAAATTTGTCATGTTAAAAAGAAAATAAATTAATTTAATGGATTTATTTTCTGTTAAGTGTTCTACTACCTTTCCTTATATCATCTTAAAATAAACAAAAAGCAATAAAAATCAAGATATTTTGTAATATGTTACAGTGGAATGTTACACTTCAGTATCAGTTTGAACTTTCATACAATGTGCATGAAACACTTTTTAAAAAATGATCATATTTATAAATGGGAGCAGCCCCATTTACCCCACAAGATTGTGTTAAATTGAAATGAGAAAAACAGGAAGAAAATTATGTAATTTTACTGCTCCCAGATGACTCAAACTGGGATAAATTAGATTTACATTTCAACTTGTCTCATAGTACAGCCTTTTCACACCAAACTATTTTATGTGTTCTTTTCTGGCAATGATCCTGTTCAATTAGGGCTTCTGGAATAGCTGTGAACAAGAGAACAAAAGTTTCCTAGAAGTATTTGAAACTTGTATGCCATCAAAAACAGTACAATCTCTTTTTTATTCTTTTTTTTTTCAATTTTCTTTCTTGAAAACTTTACACTAATTATCCATTTTTTCCTCTTCAAATTATTTTATCATTGTAATTGCTTTTCACATGTTAACAATAAGTGTGCAAGTTGTTTCTCTATGCATTTGTTTATTTTATTATTATTACAAAGCCCTTGGATGGATTTTCAAGACATATTTCTATCAAAAAGATACATGGCCATAACTTTAAAATGTTAGTATTGCTAATGCAGTTTCTAAAATAACTATAAAATAATATCTCAAAAAAATCAGTAATAAATTTATTGTAAAAGCTATCATTATTGTTTTCCTACAATATAGTGTTTTAATTCTGTAGTTTATTTTCATATACCATCAGACCGTTTCTTTCATGGAGTATGAAGAAAGTAAAGCACATGACCAAAAAAAAAAAAATGTTTAGATGCAAAAAACCCAAAATATTAAAGAGGTACTTCCATGAGAACTGACTTTCTCAGTGATTGAAATACAATGCTGGATTCAACTTCTTTAGGCATTAGATTTCAGCATAGTGACATTTGTTTTTCCTTCATTATGATATAGGCTGAAATGTTTCATCCATTCTTAAGTAACTGGTGAGTGTTTTCCAGGGATTAACAAATTGAAATATCTGTCATGCTTTGGGCTACGCTGCATTCAGTTACAAATTATTTATATTCATGATATGAAAGACAATACAGTTTTGTCATAGTGAGATTCCTTACATTAAGAAGATGAGGAAATCAGCTTAAAACTAAAGCTGGAAATAGAAGAAAGCCACTTGTCATTATTCGCCAAGAAATGTAATCACAGATCCCATGTGGAAGATGATTAAAAGGCATAAACAGCAACATAAATATGTGGCCAAGGAACAAAAAATGCTCATTAATCCTAAAAAAATTCAAGTACAAAAAATATATATATGGTAATTTATATATAATTCAAGTACTATATATATATATATATATATATATATATATGGTAATTTCTGATTTCTGTGCAAATCCTGACCCATTACCTATTATTTACACGGAAAGCACACACACACACACACACATTTGTGCACACACATAAATATAATAATTTCCAATGTACTTTGAATTGCTATATTGTAGGGAAAACGAGGGCGGTCTAATTAACTCCCAGCGCCTGGTGGGAGAAAGCAAAAACTCAGAAACCTCCCGAACTACGACCAATCAGCTGCTGACACCAGTTACAGCCCCTTGTTCCCCATCCTTAACCACAAGATGGCCGGAGCGCGGCACAGCTCTGCCTCTCCCTTTCCCTCCTAACCTTTTATGGGCATAAAATCTGTCTCTACCAATCAAAAACTGCCCAGTCACACTCCCACATTTCCCATCCTCCGCCTGCTATAAATACCAAAACCTGCTTAATAAACTCGGACTTTGAGCCCTACCTTGTCTCTGGAGTGTGAGTGGTCTCCGTATTCGTTACTCGCCGTCCACCCGCCGCCCAGCCGCCTTCCCCGACTATCGTCTGCGGCTCAGAGATGCAGACCCCGAACCCCCAACTCGCTGCGCCAGGGAATGCCCGGGAGTGGCGGGCCAAAGACTCTCCTTCCCCCTCTCCCTGCCCCCCTCTTATGTCTCCTGACTGGCTGCAGAGCTACCAGGAGACCA
>JAKSZT010039330.1:0-26935 GCA_026826555.1 Tolypeutes matacus
TTTTTTGATAAAAATACTTCAAAAGATAGGAATAAAAGGAAAATTCCCCAATATGATAAAGGCATATATGAAAAACCCACAGCCAACATCATACTCAATGGAGAAAGGTTGAAAGCTTTCCCCCTAAGATCATGAACAAGACAAGGATGCCCACTGTCACCATTGTTATTCAACATTCTACTAGAAGTTCTAGCTAGGGCAATTAGACAAGACAAAAAAATTAAAGGCGTCCAAATAGGAAAAGAGGAAGTAAAACTCTCACTGTTTGCGGATGACATGATCCTGTATTTAGAAAATCCTGAAGTATCCACAACAAAGCTACTTGAACTAATAAATGAGTTCAGCAAAGTGACAGGATAAAAGATCAACACACAAAAATCAGTAATGCTTGTGTACACTAGTACTGAACAATCTGAGGAGGAAAGCAGGAGGAAAATTCTATTTCAATAGCAACAAAAAGTCTCAAATACCTAGGAGTTAATTTAACCAAGAAGTACAGGACCTAGATGCAGAAAACTACAAAACAATGCTAAAAGAAATTTTATATGACCTAAACAAATGCTAAGACATTCCGTGTTCATGGATTGGAAGAATAAATATCGTGAAGATGTCGATCTTGCCCAAACTGATTTATAGATTCAATGCAATACCAATCAAAATCCCAACAGCTTACTTTCCAGAATTAGAGAAGGCAATTACCAAATTCATCAGGAAGGGTAAGTGCACCCGAATAGCCAAAAGTATTCTAAAAAAGAAGAGCAATGTGGGAGGAATTTCACTGCCTGACCTTGAAACATATTACAAAGGGTGGCAATTTGATGTAATTATGAATTCCAAAATTATAATTGAATCATGCTTGTAAACTGATCTGTTAATCTGGGCATGATTAGGTTAGGATTAGGGTGTTGAGCCACACCCCTTGGTGGGCGGGGAATTGAATATAAAAGGTAAGGCAAAGGACAGTTGAAGCAGTCTTTTAGGAAGCAGTTTTGATGTTGGAAAAAGGCCCCAGGAGAAGAAAAGCAAGCCGTTCACCTGATCATTTGCAGCTGACCTTGTGGAGGAAACAGGAGGTAAGCCCAGAGAGAAACGCAGCCCCGGGAAGAGAGGAACCCCAGAAGCCTGAACCCTGGCTAACGCCGGCAGCTGTCTTGCTTTAACACGTGGCAATGGACAGTGGTGAGAGAAGAAACTTAACGCTTTATGGCCTGGTATCTGTGGACTTCTATCCCAAATAAATACCCTTTATAAAGACCAACACATTTTTGATATTTTACATGAGCACCCCTTTGGCTGACCAATAAACAAAGCTACAGTGGTCAAAACAGCATGGTACTGGCATAAAGATAGACATATTGATCAGTGGAATAGAATTGAGAATCCAGAAATAAACCGTCACCTTTACAGTCCTACCAAGCCCACGCTGATGGGAAAAAACAGTCTCTTCAACAAATGCTGTTGGGAGAACTGGGTATCTATAACAAAGAGAATGAAAGAGGACCCCTATCTCACCCCCGATACAAGAATCAACTCAAAATGGATCAAAGATCTAAATATAAAAGCCAGGATCATAAAACTACTAGAAGAAAATGTAGGGAAACATCTTCAAGACCTTGTAGTAGGTGGTGGTTTCTTGGACCTCACACCCAAATCACGTGTAACAAAAAAAAAGTAGATAAATAGCACCTCCTCAAAATTAAACACTTTTGCACCTCACAGGACTTTGTCAGAAGGGTGAAAAGGCAGCCAACTGAATGGGAAAAAATATTTTGAAATCACATATCTGATAAGGGTTTAATATCCAGGATATATAAAGAGATATTACAACTCAACAATAAAAAGACAAATAACCCAATTAATAAATGGGCCAAAGACTTGAATAGACATTTCACTGAAGAAGAAATACAAATGGCAAAAAAAAAAAAAAAAAAAACACATGAAGAACTGCTCAACATCACTCATGATTAGGGAAATGCAAATCAAAACTACAATGAGATATCATTTCACACCTATCAGAGTGACCACTATTAAAAAGACAGAGAACTACAAGTGTTGGAGAGGATGTGGAGAGATAGGAACATTTTGTCACTGTTAGTGGGAATGCAGGATGGTACAACCACTATGAAGGACTGTTTGGCAGTTCCTAAAGAAGTTGAATATAGACTTGCCATGTGACCCTGCAATACCACTACTGGGTATATACCCAGAAGAACTGTGAGCAGTGACACGAACAGACAGCTGCACACCGATGTTCATAGCCACATTATTCACCTTTGCCAAAAGTGGGAAACAACCCAGGTGTCCATCAACAGATGAATGCATAAACAAACTGTGGTCTATTCACACGATGGAATATTATGCAGCTGTAAGAAGAAATGAAGTTATAAAGCATATGGCAACATGGATGAACCTGGAGGAAATTATGTTGAGTGCAGCAAGCCAGACACAAAATGACAAATACTGTATGATTGCATTACTATGAACCAAATATATTGTGTAATATATTGTTTGATTCACACGCAAAAAAACAAAAAACAATCAAAAAACAAAACAAAACAAACAAACAAAATTTACATATATCCATTACATTTAATTGAGAAATGTATATATATATATTCATCTGTGTTTAATTTTTAGTTTTTAATTGTTTATGTTTTCAATTATTAAATGTACAAAATAAAGTTAAAAAAAAAAAAAAGGAAGCAGGGGGATTTTTCTGCTTCATTCCTCCAATCAGATGAATTTTGCAATGTCCCTATGCACATAGGCGGCCATTATGTATTTCTCGACTGAGCTCCTTGATCACCTTTCCACTTGTCATTTGGGTCTGCAGCAAGGCTCTGAAAGCCCAGAGAAAACTGCTATTATAGGGACTCAAATGGGAACCTCCCGGATGAAATCTGCAGCATTCTTTGTAAATGGGAAATAAGTCTGTCCCTGGGAAGACGGTAGGTCGAGTCTGTGACAGATGCATCTAACCAGAGGGAGGAAAAGAATCTGCTCATTCCCTGCACCCCTACAAGCCCAACAGACCTGTGTGAACACTTTCCATAGTTTATCTCCTCAGGTCTTGACAGTGAATCCGTGATGTATGTCCTCTCACTCTTACTCCTTGAGGAGCCAAAGGAATGCCAAGAAGTGGATCCACAGACCCGACCCTACAAAGAATGCAGACTGAGTCAGGGATGTGGACAGGCAGGGTACTCACCCAATGAGGAGCTAAATCAGGACCAGGTAAGGGGCTTGTAAACTCCATCATTCATTAGAAATGTATCCAACACGAGCAACACTTTGACCAGGTGGGCAGGCACCAGCCTTCGCTCTGGCTGTTGCTGTCTGGTGGCACTGATCAAAGCTTTCTCCAGGCAGGTCTCCTCCTTGTGCCCAGAAGGTTGACTACCCACAGCTGTTAGAATTGGGGTGAGGTGGAGGATGGACCCAAGAGATAGCCATGAATAAGCCTCTTGGGCTAAAGAAGGTGCAAAGCCAGCAGGTGCCCCAGCTCTATAAGGATTGCTATGCCTGTTTCCATGTTTTGAGCAGGAGATGGTGCTGGCCGGGAAGCTGGCCAGGGAGCTGACATTGGCACTCAAAGAGGAGGATGATTCCCCACAAAGACTGCCTTCCAGGTGACTTTTCAAAATCAGAAAATATCCCCAAGCCTTTCAGATGCCAAAAAAACAAACCCACCTCACCCAAACCTGGAGAATTTCCTAGGTAGTGGTCCAAGTAATGTCCCTTCTAAAGTCCTTCTGACTCCTGTACAACCACAGCCATGGCGATCTCTCCTGGGATTTCCACCCATGCCATGTGCTCAGGCTTACAGTCACCCACTCCCAGAAATCCTCACGTTCTGCCTTGAAATCCCTTGACTGCTTGAAGTGAACTCTCATATCTAGCTGGGGCTGACTATCCCCTAGCTGAGGACTGAGGATTATGGTCAACCATAGAAGGCTCATATCCAATATTTTACAAGTCTTCCCTACATTTTGCAGATTAGCGACAGGCACCAGCACCGAAGGCCCCCCAGCAATCGGGTACCAAGGCCATCCCCAGGGTGCGTCTGGGAATTACTGCTCTGTACCATAGCAGGTCCCTGTGCTGACACTCGGGCTTTTCCAGAGCTGGAGGCCTGTCACCCAAGTGGGCTCCTGAGTCCAACTCCTTCAGGCTTACATCTGCCTGGCTTTAGTCCCTACACACCTGCATAGGGTCAGGTCATTAACCTGTTTTGCCATCAAAGAACCTGAGGCTCTGGGTAGTCACTGCATGATGGGAGGTAGATCTGAAGTTGGCCGGGGATGGGCAGGTACCAGGTGAGGAGGCGCTATGAGGCTGTGTACTGGATGGGGAGCATGCTTAGCGGCATCTGACATGATGGCACAGGGCTTGATGCCCATATAAGGATTCCTGGGATCTTCAGGGTGTGCGTGAAAGGGGGACCTAAGGCAGCAGGCTGGCCTGCCAGAGCCACAGCAATCCAGATCCGGAGGGAGCTGAGTGGGCACCTTTCTCCCCCATCCCTAGCATAAGTGAGGGATGAGGGCCTGCCTCTGTGCCCTTCTGGGGACATGGTCGCTGTTTGCCTCCACCCAGGTATGGACAAGTGGCTAGCGACCCAGAGCAGAGGCCTGGTCAGAGTTGTCTTTCAGGAGAACTTGGTATCTGGAAAGGATGCATCTAGAGCCCAGGGCTACACTGTCCCCAACCCTGTTCCCTTGGAGGGCTTTACACATGTCCCCATTGTCCACAGTGCTGAAAAGGAAAGGGAATCTGTTTTTCCATCATTTTTTGAATGGATATTTTGGTAACATAAAATCATATTTCCACCTTTAAGGGTCCACTCATACTATAAGATACTACAATTAATTTTATTCATATCATCTTAACATTTCAAATGCCACTTATTGGTCTTCCACAGATCTTTTCCCCCATCAGGCATTGACTGATCTGTGAATGGCAACCTAGAGGCTGAGGAGTTGAGCAGGGCTTTAGACAGTCTCACGGGAATTAAGGGACAGAACCTGGAGTGCAGGGACAACCAAGGAGAAGCCCCAGTAAACAGTGCGGAATGGAAATGGAAATTCCAGAAATGAAAAACATAATAACTAAAATTTAAAAGTCAATAGATGAGTTAAGAGCAGATTAGATAGTACTGAAGAGGGATTAATGAACTGGTATTTAGATAAGTAGAAAATAACCAGATAGAAGCATCAAGAGAAGCAAGGAAGGACACTACAAAAGAAGAGCATAAGGGATTCACGGAGCAGAATAAAATTAGTTAGCATCTGTGTAGTGGAGTCTCCAAGGAAGAGAGAGAATGGAGTAAAAACAATAACTGAAGAAATAATGGCATAGGATATACCCAAAATGACAAATGATATCAAGTCACATATTCAGGAAACACTAAAAAGCCAAGTAAGATAGATACAAATAAAAACACAAACACATTCCTATTCACAGCTATAGAACTGCTGAAAAACAAAGACCAGATGAAAATCTGAGAAATAGGCAGATGTAAAAAGATGCATTATTTTCAAAGGTGCAGTAATATGGCTGTGACATGACCTCTCCCAGTAATAAAAAGACACTACAGATAAACAAAACCAAAGAGAATTCTAGGCCCTGCAAGCTTGTGAGCTGCCAGGCTCGGTCCGTGGGGCACTGTCAATCCTCCTGCACGTGTATGCAGCCAAGCCCTGCTAGCAAGTGAGCCATCAGGCCCCAACCACGAGTTCACCACACGACCTGCGAGCAGGTACGCCGTCAGGCCCCCTGAAGGGTGTGCAGCCAGGCGTGCGATCAGGTGAGCCGCCAGGCCCCGTTCCTGTGTGCGCCACCTGACCTCACGGGCATGTTAGCTGTCAGGTCCCCCAAGCGGGTCAGCCGTTAGGACGCATCCACGACTGCATCATCATGCCCGGTGAGCAGGTGTACCCTCACGCCACGTCAGCAGGTGTGTCGTTATGCCCCACGCACAGGTGCACGGCTATGCTGCACGACTGGGTGATTCATCAGGTCCCTTTCGCAGGTACACCGCCAGGCCAACTGAATGTGTGAGCTGCCAGGCCCTGTTCTCGGGTGCGTTCCAGGCCCTGCATTCGGGTGAACTGTGCATCCCCGTACACTTGGGCACCGCCTGGGCCCATGAGCAGGTGAGCAGTCAGTTTCTGTTCATGGTTGCAGCACCTGGCCCCACGAGCAGGTGAAAATCAGGCTCCAACCATGGGTGCGCCGTGAGGACCTGCAAGCGGGTGAGTCACAAGGCCCCTAAGGTAGGCACGATGCCGCTGGCCAGAGACCAATGCACTAAGTGCAAAGAGAGCAGGCACTGGAAAAAGGAGTGCCCCCAGAAGTCTCAGACACCAAGAGGAAGCTCCCCTTAAGGAAAATACAGACCTGAGCCCGAATAATATCAGATCGGGCTGGCAGGACTCTACCCTGAATTGGGGGACAGGGCTCGCTGGATCTTGGCCCCCTGAGCCCATGGTCAAATTACATGTCAGGGGCCAGGCAATGACTTTCATGGTGGACACTGAACATTCTGTAGTTAACAACCCCCGTCGCCCCCTTTAGTGGAAAGACCGCTAATGTCATAGGGGCGTTGGAGACCCCATTAGCAAGGAGAATCTGAATTACAGATGCCCCTCTGAGAGACGCAAAGGCCACCCTGGCCTCAGGACAAGAGCAGGCCCCTACTGCTGTCCTAGACTCGGAGTATTGGGCACAGGTGGCGGCACCGGAAGCTAAGCCTAACTGGGACTTTACACTGAATAGGGACTGGCTGCGCTTCAACTATATTGGGAAGCGCTCCCCTGAAGGGTTGAAAAAGGGGCTAAATGACCCACGAATGCTGTTTTCGTGGCACAAGCAGTGGCAGACATCAAAAAAAACTTCAAAAGTTGGAAGGATTCACAGGCATGAACATCTCTCAACAGCTAGAGCTCACCAAAAAAGTGTTCGTCAATCGAAACGAAGTTGCCGAGAGGAAGCAGCCCTAAAGGAGAATACCGACCAGAGCGCCAAGACCACCTGGTCGGGCTGGCAGGACTCAACCCTGAATAGGGGGGCCGGGCTCACTGGAACTTGGCCCCCAAAAGCCCATGGTCAAATTCCAAGTCGGAGAAGTCCAACAGGGGGCTTTTCAAGACATCAAGAAATAAGTCAGCCAAGCCCGCGCCTTGGGGCTTCCAAATGTGACTGGAGACCTTAACCTGTTTGTACATGAAAAAACAAAGTAGCACAGGCCTCAAAGTTCAGGGTAAGTTGAGTGCATGAATCGAACCCTCACAGCAACCCTAGCAAAGTTCTGCCAGGAAACTGGTCCCCCCTGGGTAGATTTACTCCCTTTGGCCCTTCTCCGAGTTAGGTGCAACCCAGGACCCACAGGCTACTCTCCTTTGGAAATTCTGTTTGGGCAGCCACCCCCAATCATTCGAGCAATCAGAGGAAGTCTAGGCTTCCTGGGGAGGTCAACCTATTTTCAACTCTCCAGCAGCTTGGAAGAACTCTAGTTGAAATACATAAATCTCTCCTGTCCCAAAACCTCATCCCCTTGAGATACCCGTGCACCCTCATCAGCCAGGGGACCAGATCCGGGTCAAAGACTGGAGGAAAGAACCCCTCCAGCCTTCCTGGACTGGTCCACATACTGGAATCCTTGTAACTCCCACTGCGATTAAAGTTGCAGGTATCACCCCCTGGATTCATCATTCCAGGGTCAAGAAGGCCCATCACGATAAGGAGCAGAACAGCTGGGCAGCACAACCCGTACCAAACCACCCCCTGAGAGTGTGAGTCACCCGAGATCCTCGAGCACAAACCCCGCCAGCTGAAGACACTCGAGCTCCTGGTGGGGCCTGTGTTTACGCAAACTGATCACCTTGGTGTTTGGAATTGGGCTTGGGGCTGTGGACTCGCAGCCGACTGGACTTTTGTGTATAGAACCCTAATTGCTATAGCATACTGGTTCATAGTAGGATGTTTCTGTGTCTTAGGCTGTTTTTCCTATTCTCCTTCAGGTCTGACGCCATTTCCCAGCCCGGATCCAGTTCTTACAAGACTGCCCCTCTCTCAGCAACAGATAGGTTGAAACGGCTTACAGGGAAATACCAACCTTCCTCTTCCTTGACCCACCTTACTCATATGGTGGCAAAATGTTATACGTTATCCGAAGGCTCGGTTTATGAGGAGAGGGGGGACATGTATCTTCCTGGGGGAAGAGTGCTTTTATTTTGTTAATGAGACAGAAAGAGTCACTACCAAAGTGAAAGAAATTAGAGATCAAATCCAAAAGAGAAAAATCCACTTAAACGAATTCTGGGGCTGGAACCTCAGACAGTGGACCTCTTGGCTTCTACCCCTGGCTGGACCCCTATTTGTCTTGCACATAGCAGTGATCTTTGGCCCATGCCTGATCAATGCACTCAGCAGATTCTTGAAACAATGATATCACGCATAACTACAACCAAGATTCTAGCCCTAAGGGGATACCATCCCCTGAGTACAGATGATGCCCTATGGGAATTTTAAGGGCATCAGAGGGGGGAAATGATAAGGAAAATCACTGCAGCCTTACCCCTCCCCCCTTTCCTCACAAGAATCTCCCGCCTTAGAACTGAAACTTACACTTCTGGCTCTGTAACCCTGCCTGTTTGATTTCATAACCTGCACTTCTGCTTCTGTAACAAGCTTGCTTAGTTACCTAAGGTAATGGAAAAATTCCACCCACCAACTCGCTAGGCAATGAGTGGGAGCCTGCAGACCCCAGTAAAAAATCCAGAGAACTGGGGCTGTGGCCAAGAATTTGGAAACCGAATGTTCGTCTCGGCCTGCGCATGAAATAAAGCCTGGCTCCTCAGTTTGGGTTTCTCATCTGACAGCCGCAACTTGATAAGGGTTTAATATGCAGACTAGCTGTTTATATACCCCATCTTAACACAAAATAACAAAGAACCCAATTGAAAAATGGACAAAGGACTTGACTGGACATTTCACCAAATATATATGCAAATACCTAATAAGCATATGAAATGGTGCTCACCTCATTAGCTGTTAGGGAAATGCAAATCAAAACCATCATGAAATACCACTTTATATCCATCAGGATGGCATTATTAAAAAAAAAAAAAAAAAAAAAAAAAAACAAGAAACAATAAAACAGGAAGTAACAAATGTTATGGGGGGGATGTGAAGAAATCCGGTACATATTTGATGGAATTGTAAAAGGGTGCAGCCATTGAGGAAAAGAGTTGGGAAGTTCTTGAACAAGTTAAATTTGGAACCTGTTAAATTTCTCTAGGACTCAGAAATTCCACTCTTAGTTATATAAACCTAAAGAATTGAAAGCAGGGTCTCAAAGAGATATCTGTACACCAATGTTCATAGCAGCATTATCCACAGTGGCCAAAATTTGGAAGTAACACAAATGCGCATCAGTAGATGAATGGATACTCAAAATGGGGTATATTTTATCAGCTATAAAATGGAATGAAATTCTGATACATGCTGTAACATGTATTGACCTTGAAATCATCATGGTGTAAGAAATAAGGCAGATACAAAAGAACAAAGCTTAAGCCTGTGACTCAGTAAAGCCCTCCATAATCTAATAGTCAATTAAATTTTTAAAAAAATAAGTTGGGATTCCTTAAATGATAAATAAACCTAGATTTTTAGAAAGGAGCTTTGCAGCAAAAAATGAGAAAATGTAGTTCTGAGTTTCCTGTCAGAAAGGTCAAAAGGGGAGCCCAGGGCACAAAACTTATCCAATTCAATGCAGGATACAATTTGACTTGGAGAGAAAAAAAAGTCTTTCTTGGTACTCAGGGGAAAAAGATGCCTCAAAATGATGAGTGGAGTGGAGGTATTGTAGCAGTTTGGTAGTTTAATATAGTTATGAATTCTAAAAATAGAAATTGGATTATGTTTGTAAACTGGTGTGTTAACCTGGGCATGATTAAATTATGATTAGGGCATTGACTGGGCCCATTCAGTAGGACATTGAACCCCACCCCTTGGTGGCTGGGCCATCAAATATAAAAGGCATAGCAAACAACAGAGTTGGAGTATTTTTGATGTTGGAGTTTGATGCTGGAGCCCGGGAAAGCAAGCAGATGGAGTAGCTTGGTGGTGAGGGAGGAGAGAAGGCCCCAGTATAGGGACAAGCCATTTGTCTTAGAGTCTACAGCTGGCCTTGTGGAGGAAACAGAGGAGCAAAGCCCAGAGAGAAAAGGAGCCTTGGGAAGAGAGGAAACCAAAAAGCCTGAACCCTGGCTAACGTGGGAACCTGCCTTGCTCCAACACGTGGCAACAAGTGTTGGTGAAGGAAGAAACTTATGCTTTATGGCCTGGTAACTGTAAGCTTCTACCACAAATAAATACCTTTTATAAAGACCAACAGATTTCTGGTATTTTTTATCAGCACCCCTGTTGCTGACTAATACAGGTATCTATTAAATTAAACTTGTGAAAACCTTAAATAAGGCTGATGGCTTTTCTTGCTCAAGAATAAGAATCCCAGTTTCTTTGGGAGTCCTGGGGTATTCCCCAGAGTATTCCATGCTCTGCCAACAGCAACCTGCCAGGGATATTCCCTGGGGTGGACATGCCTGGGGAGTACCTGAACAAATTGGGCATTCACCCCTGAAATCTTCAGGAGGACCAAGATCTCCACCATCATGTTTCCCCTGGATACCCTCCTGTTCTACTTGGTGTGGGGGATCATCTTGACAATATTTAGGATATCACAGTGATGACCTTCACCACCAGCTCGATTGTGGACATATCATGTAAACAAGGCCATACTTTCCTCCTGGACAGATGCTGACAGAACTGCAAAAGGTGTGTGGGACTGAGCCCTTGGCAGGGAGCAGAAGTTGGGAGGGTCCTAGCCACCTAGAGGTGAATAAGACAACAGACACCTGGTCATGCTGTGAGCCCTGGTTTGCTTTCCAAATCCCGTTCCCTGACTTTCCAGCTGATCACTTAACCTCCTTGAGCTGCACTGTCCCTAACTATCAAAAAATTATAAAGGCTCCTTGACTGAGCTTGAATCTGGGCCAAATCCTAAGACTCTCTACATGCTGCAAGCAGGGCCCAGGCCATGGGGGTACAAGGAGAAGAAGCAGATTAGTGGTTCTCAGCATGCAAATGCAGTGAGATTGGAGAGTGAATGTCAGTAGGGTCAGGTTTCAGTTAGGGGTGAAGACAGGTTCTAGACCAGACTGTGACCAAGATTGTTTAATCTTACATGTACCTAAGACACTGAAATGCACACTAACACAGGATAATAATAAGTAAATAAATTTAATATAAACTTAAAAGGAAAAAATAAATGTAACCATGAAAAATAAAGAAGATGAAAAAAAATGTTGCAATGAGGAACAAAATGACTTTCTCAGGCTCAGGGAAGGAAGTCTCCTCATCTTGGACTGCCGGAAGATGTAATGGGTCTAAGTCTTCATGCGGCACTTGGACAGTCTCCAGGTCTTCAGAAAACTCTGCTGCAGAGAGGGATGCTGTAGATGGGAATGGTGTAATCTGAAACTCCATAGCTGGCCCTGGTGTTATTTGTTCCAACATCTGGGGAGTGGATATTGAAAGTGCACTCAGGGCAACCGAATCAATAACGCATCCTGGACGGTGCGCGAACTCCAAAGGTAGTCCAAACTCTGATGTTGGAAATGGCTGCAGATCTTCATGTACTGCAGCAGGGGTAGGATTTTGATCCATAGCTGGAGGAGGAGATAAAGTAGACACAGGTGATGGAGGTGGCACTAGAGCTGGAAGAGGAGGAAGTTTCATGGGCTTGACAGATTCCAGGGCAAAAAATATCCCCTAGCATTTCAGGTGCAAAATGCCCAAACCCATCACACACACACCAGGAAACTTTCCCAGGTTGAGGTCCCACTGATGTGCCTTTTGGGGTTCCTATTACACCTGGACAATCCCAGCCCTGGAGATCCAGCCTGGATTCTCCACACATGCCAAGTGCTCAAGATCACAGACACGCACTCCCAGAAATCCTCACCTTCTGCCTTAAAATCCCTTGATTGGTTGAAGTCAAGCTGGGGACCGGGAGGAGGGGACCTCCACTGACGTGCCAAGCCCACAATTTCTCTAGACTTGGAAGCCGTTAGTTCCTTAAGAATAAAGCAGCATCGAGGCTGGAAAAAGTCCCCACTGGGACACTCCACGTGGGTTCTGAGAAGAGAGCCGATGGTACTGTGAGTGTAGAGAAGACTGCAGATAAGAGAGACCTTCCCCTTCAGCCCACTTTCTCTCCTGAAAGTATCCATGAGTGTGTTTTTGGAGGGCTCCTGTGCCTGTCCTTGCCCATCCCCAGGTCCTGCACCCACTCACCAAATACTCTCAGATCCGGCAGTGACTGACTGTCCCCTAAATGGGTACTGAGGAGTACTGTCAATCATAGAAGGCTCGGGTCCAAACTTTGCACAAATCTTTCCTCTGTCAGGAAACATTGCATATTTTCTGTCTTCCCTGCCCCCTCCAGAAAGGGATAGCAGAAAACAGAGATAGGCAGCAACTGCTCTGCTCATCGCACTCTGCATCGAAAATTAGGCACTACTAAGTACATGGTGAATGGGGGCCTCCTGCCCCATCTTCAAGGTTCAAAATGTACCTCAGACTCAGGCCAAGATACCAAGAGTTGCCATATCCTTTGAGGGCCTGTGAGTGAAACATCCCCTTCATATTTGTTTTTGTTGGCAAAGAAACTGCCTTATCCCACCTTGCGTACAGCTCAGGACACTTAATTCAGCACCCAGGCAGAGTGGGGAGCAGTTTGCTCAGCTCATCTACTTTCCTGGATCCCATTTGCAGGATGGTGCAGGTGGGGAGAAATAAACCAGGGTGCGAAACATCTGATTTGAGTGACACAGGGATCTGATATGCGCTTCTCTGCCACTATTCCCACCACACATTTCCAGCTCAACTTTGGAGCTTGGGGCCCTTCATTCTGACTCACGGTCGACTCACAATTTTCTTTGGACAAGAAATCTTTCTTCTCCTTGAATAAATAGGAGGATTTTCCCATACCTACAAAGAGCCATGAATACATCAGAACAACGTGCTGTTCACCCTCATGCTCATAGAAGAAGTAAAGGTGTCAGACTCCCTAGTGCAATGGAAGCTCAAGAATAAGGGATTTTTTCCTACTTCATCCCTCCAATAAGATGAAATTTTGCAATGTCCCTATACACATAGGCAGGCACTGTATGTTTTAGACTGGAGCTACAGGATAACATTTCCACATGCCACTTGGATCTGCAGCAATTATCTGAAAGCCCAGAGAACCCTGCTATTACAGGAACTCACATGGGAACCTCCCGGATGGATGCTGTAGCATTCTTTGCAAATGAGAAATAAGTCTGTCTATGGCAAGACGGTAGTGACAGATGCATCTAAACAGGGGGAGGAAAAGAATCTGCACAACCCTGCACTTCTATCAGCCCATCAGACCTGTGAGAACACCTTCCATACCTAATCTGCTCAGGTCTTGACAATGAACCTGTGACGTATGTCTTCTCACTCTTACTCCCTGAGGAGCCACAAGAGTTCAAAGAAGGGGACTGACAGACCCAACCTTATAAAGAATGTGGACTGAGTCAGGGATGTCGATGGGCAGGGTACTCACCTGGTGAGGAGCTGAATCAGGACTAGGTGAGTGGGCAAGTACACTCGATCATTCATTAGAACTGAGAGAAGAAACTCCTCTCCAATGTAGGCAGGCACCAGTCTCCGCTCTGGCTCCTGCTGTCTGGTGGCACCGATCATAGCCGGCTCCCAGTAGGATTCCCCCATGTCGCCAGAATGCTCACTACCCAAAGCACTTTGAATTGGGGTGAGACGGAGGATGTTCTCTAGAAATAGTCATGAAATAGGCTTTTAGAGCAAAGAAAGGGCAAAGCCATAGGATGTTCCAGCTCTATGGGTGTTTCTATGCCTGTTTCTTTGTTTGGAGCAGGAGGTATTCCTGGCAGGGAGTTGGTTAGGGAGCTGACACTGGAGCTTGAAGAGGAGGAGGGTTCCCCACCATGAGGGCCTTTCCTAGTGACTTTTCAAATGCAGAAAATATCCCCAGCTCTTTCAGTTGAAAAAACCCAAACCTGCCACCCAGAAACCAGAAGAATTTCCTAGGAGGTGGTCCAACCAATGTCCCTACTGATTTCCCCTTACTCCTGGGCAACCCCAGGCATGGAGATCCTCACTGGGTACTCCACCCATGCCAAGTGCTCAGGTTCACAGGCACCCACTCCCAGAAATCCTCACCTTCTGCGTTGAAATTCCCTGATTGCAAGAGGGCAAGCCTGGCAGGGGCAGTGTTGGATCTCCTTTCAAGTGCCAAGCACACAAATTGCATATAAGTGGTGGCCATTAGGTCATTGAGAATAAACCTGCACTGAGGCTGGAAAAAGTCTCCTCTGCGATGGTTCGAGCAGGTCCTGAATAGAGAGCCCATGGCACTGTGAAAGGAGTGTAGATTGCTGATTAGAGTCCTTCCTTTCAACCCACTTTCTCTTGAATGTTTCCATGAGTGTGTTTTGAGAAGGCTTCTGTGCATTTTGCTTTGCAAGCCCAGGCCCTGCACCAACTCCACAAACACTCTCAGATCTGGTAGTGGCTGAATGTCTTTAGCCAAGGACTGAGAACTACTGTCAATCATAGAAGGCTCATTGTGGCAGTTTGATGTAATCATGAATTCCAATTATATAATTGAATTATGCTTGTAAACTGATCTGTTAATGTGGGCATGATTAGGTTAGGATTAGGGCATTGAGCCCCACCCCTTGGTGAGTGGGGAACTGAATATAAAACACAAGGCCAAAGAAAATTGAAGCAGTCATTTGAGAAGCAGCCTTGATGTGGGAAAGAAGAGAAGAGAAGCAAGCTGTTTGCCTGATCATCTACAGCTGACCTTGTGGAGGAAACAGGAGCTAAGCCCGGAGAAAGTCAGCCCCGGGAAGAGAGGAACACCAGAAGCCTGAACTCTGGCAAATACCAGCAACTGTCTTGCTCTAGCACGTGGCAATGGACTGTAGTGAGAGAAGAAACTTAATGCTTTATGGCCTGGTATCTGTGGACTTCTACCCCAAATAAATACCCTCTATAAAGACCAACCCATTTTAGGTATTTATCATTAGCACCCCTTTGGCTGACTAATAATCTCATGTCCAATATTTTAACAACTCTTACCTACATCATGGACCCTTGTCACTTAATTTTCTGTCTTTCCTGTTCCGTTCAGAAAAGAATCAGGATTGCAGAAATGCAGCCAAAGACAGCAACTGCTCTGCTCCTTGCACTGTGCTTCGAATTAGGCACTTTTAAATTCCTGGTGAATGGGGACCTCCTGACCCATTTTCCAGGTCCAAACTGTACCTCCACTAAAAGCCAATATACCAACAGCTGCCAAATTTTTAAGGCCTGTGAGTGTCTCATCCCCTACAAATTATTCTTTTGTTGGCATAGGCACTGCCTTGCCCCAACTTGCCTACACCTGAGCATCATTAATTCACCACCCGGACTGAATGTAGTTTTTCACTGAGGTAGGGCCTTCTTCAACACAACTACTTTCCTGGGAGCATGGGCCCTATTTGCAGTATAGTGTAGGTGGGGCCAAATGAAACCAGATAGGAAGCCTCAGATTTGCAGGACAAAGGAGTTTGTCCTGAACATCACAGCAACTGTCCCCACTGCATGTTTCTGACTCAACTGTGGAGTTTGGAACCCTTATTCTTGACAGAGTCCACTCACATTTTTCTTATTTCCAGGAGTCTTCCTTGCTCTTCAGTGTTCTGGCGGATTTGCCCATACCTAAAGAGAACCGTTACGTATCACACCTAACATGCTGTGTTCTCATGAAGCAAGTGATGTCTAGTGTATTTGTCTGATTCCCCTGTGGAATGGAAGTCCAAGAGGCAGGGATTTTGGCCCTTTCATTCTAGCAAATGCTATCTTTTTCAATGTCCCTATACACAGTCACCCTCTTTGTTGACTGAGCCCAATCATCGCACTGTCAGAAGCCAAATTTTGCCTCTTCCACTTCTCCAGGTTCTCAATGACTTTTGACTAGACCTTAGTTGAAAACATCCAGGATGGAATCTTTAACCTTCTTTACAAAAGGAAATTAGTGTTGTGCCTTGCCCTGGGGTAGTTGAGGACTCAATCTGAGGCTTCTCCATAGGTGAGTGGAAAAATATTCAGTCCATCCCCACCCCGTGACAGCCGATCATGTAGGGCCTGGCCTGGGTCAGTACTTCCCCTGCCTCATCCTATTCCATCCTCTCAATAACACTTCACTGTGTGTCCTCTAGCCCCCTACTCTTCCAAGGAGCCACCCGAGGTTCAGAGAAATGAATCGACCTTCAAATTCCCATGGGAAAGACTGGCAGATTTGAGGCGGTGGAAGGGGCGGTGTGCTCACCTGGTGACTATGCATGTCTGTTGAGTGGGGAGGAGAGCTTGAATGTTGCCCAGAATTTTGGGTGTGTCTAGGTACTCTCTGGCCAGGTGGGCAGGCACCAGGTGCTGCACTGGCTTCTTCCTGCTGGACCTGAAGTTTCTCTGCACAGGTGTTGTCTCTTCCAGTTCTTCAAAAGGGTCTTCTTCACACTGGCAAAATGAGGTTTGGGACAAAAAACAAAATGCAGTCAGCAGCTGCCACATGTCTACAAGGACAGTTCCAACTCGATTTCAAATCCCAAAATCGCTGTCCTCAGTGATTGTTGCAGGGGTGGGCCATGGGTCTCCTTTGGATGGTTACAGGACACAGAGTGATCCATCCTGCTTTCATGCACTTGATTTCAAGTTCTCAAAAACTCTCTATCCTCTCTTACAAAATAAAGGGAGTTTTGAGGATCTGAGGCTAAGGTGGTATCAGATTCTGTAAGGGATAAATTCCTGGAGATTCCAGGATAGGAGAAAGATCCTGGATTGCCCAAGGAAATGAGCTGTTGACACAGTGAAGCGAAATTCCAAATGGTCTTGAAAATATTCAATATTAGAATAGTCTATGTTAAATTGCCTTCTAAGGGGCAATTACAAACATGAATCTGCCTTGCTGACACTAGACGACAAATTATCAGACTGTTCACACCCAAGGTTAGTGGATTGCAGGGAAGCATCAGCCATCACTGTCTGCTTTTGGCTGCCTGAATTGCTTCAAGGAATATCACCCCAGCCATTCACACTTTAAATATGTATAACATTCGAACAAGCCATCCCATTCCTGGGAGCCCATAGTGGGAGAACTGGAAACATTAGACTCCTCACGAACACATGCTTTCCTTGCAGCCCTGTTGAAATGGCAATATGAAGGAGGCCCGTCTAGTTCCAAGGGCAGTGAAGCTGGATATATGAGGGTCCTGGCCTCCCCTTTGAAACATGATGCAGCCCTGCCACCTGACCTGGAAAGGTGTCGGTATTGATTTCTGAGGGTTTACAAGTTGCAGAGAAACATGAATTGTACTATGATCTTCTCACCCTTTTTAGGTAAAAACAGCCTAAGAAACATGATGTTGCATAAGGATGGAGAAGGTTTTGAGAGACAGTCTTGCTGAATGCAGGTGGGACACTTGGGGACGGGGAGCACCTAGGGGCAGGGAGATTAAACAACCAAGGCAGGATCAGAACCAAAGACTGTCATGGCTTAACAAGAAGATGAATCAGTATTAAAGCCTCACTTCCGATATGCCAACAACCATTGCACCTGGTCACGACTGGGGCTGGTTGTTGGTGGTGGGAGGTGGAGACCCAGATCACTCAGGTAGTAGGAGTGAATTCCATCAAGGAGAATCCCTGGCAGGGAGCCTGGAGATTCTGCCAGGATAGGGTCGTTCCAGGAGTCTCCTGGCTGTCTCAGACCTGTGTGCAGAACCCTCAGCCCTTATCTCACCTCACGGCTGTTCCGGCCTCTCTTGGTGGTCATGGGTGCCGGCACCCTGGTCAAGGAGACCGTGTTGATGACATCATCATCCTGATCTGACCTGGCCTCACAGGTGGAGCGCTGCAAAGACAGGGTCATCAGCAGGGCCACGATCATCAGGGCCAGCCTGGTAGTCAGCCAGAGGTACAACCCCTCATGAAGTTCTACTTCCTGATGAGGCAGAGACCCTGTCTGTACACACCTCCTCCCAGGTGGGAGATGACAGCTCCGGGGCTCAGGATCACTGTCTGGGCAGAGGGGCACCACCCCCTGGCCTCCCCTTCTGGCCCTGCCAGCCATGACCTGGACGTGAACGTGACGAGCCCATCAGGCATTCACCCCCAAACACCCCTCTCTGCCCAGTCCCGGGGCACACTCATGCCCCTCCTCTCTGTACAGCCATCCTGCGAGGTGGAGGTGCTGAGGGTGCCCAGGAAGGATCACAGTGTCAGCATGGCCTGCATCTCCCTGCCCTGTGTCCCCTGCGTTACCTTTGGATTTCTCCTATTAAATGGCCAGAGTCTTCGAGAGTGAGGGTTGAACCAACGCCTGCAGCGTCGGAGAAATGTGTCTTTGTGGGGTTCCCTATGGCCAATGCCTCTGGAAACAGGGACACAGCAGCAAGAGAACATCTTCCCTTGAGCGGCTGTGCCTGAATGAGCTCTTATGGGCTGTCGCTAGAATGTGGTGCCTGGTTACTGGGGTTCAAAGTTCCATTGTGTTCTATCTCCAAGGAAGTGAGGTATCTTCCTGCATCCCCTTCCCTGTGCCCCCTCCCTGGATAACAACTTCCCAATGTCTGCTCTGGGCTGCTGACTGCCTACCCTCCTATCCCCTGGCATTTCCCATCTGTGCACAATTTCACCAGCACAGCCCTACAGGCTGCCCAGCTGAGGACTGGGGACATCAAGAACCCTCTGAGGAGACTGAACTGGTTTCACAACCTTCCTCCTCCTACCAGTTCTGTGACCCTGGACATGTCTCAGGGCCTCCCAAGATTCCCCTGCTGCACAAGTGTTCAAATCTAGCTTAAACTTCCCAGGCATGGCATCAGGTGATTGATAGAAAATTCCTAGGAAATTTGAGGCCTGGCCTGACATCTAGCCAAGGCACAATCGAAGAATTTTAAGATGGGGTGGGAAGTAGCAGGAAACACAACCCAAAGGAGGGCTGATTCTGGCAGTGTCATCTTGAGAATACCATGACCGCTTTGGCTTCATTTCCCTGTCCACATCAAGAGGGGCTTGAAATTCTGTGAAAAGGAGATTTTGTCACCTTCAGGTTTAAAATCATCCAAAGGTTTCCCATTCCATTTAGTACCATATCGAAGGCTCCCTCTAGGTCTACATACCACAGGTCCCTACACACCATAGATGGTCCATGCTCTGCCATGCTCTACCTCACCCAGAGTCCTCAGTTCCCCAATCCTCCAAGTCTTTGTCTGTTTAGAATGACCCCTCAGGTGTAGAACATATTTTCCAGCACCCCAAGTACCACGGTTCAGCAATAGAGAACAAAGCCAAATAATTCTCCAAGGCTGGGGAAACTGAGGCCTTCTCTCCAGTAGCCTCCCTCCACACAGGTAGTACATCGTAATTCCAGGTGCTGAGATGTTAGAAGCAGGACCTCAGCTCTGTCCTCTCCTGCTTGCCCTGGGGATGCTCTCCCCAAGCACAACCCTGAGAAACTCTGACATCCCAGTGCCCATCAGGCTGGCATCTCCTACTCCCTGTGCTTGGAGCTATGGATATGTTGACAGGAAAAAGAAGCCCCTACCACATGGCAGAGCAGATACCATATCCTTTCTTCTGTCTCCTTGCCAATTTCCTTGTGCCAGGGCCTACTCTTCCTCTCCCTCCATTGTCTCTACCTGTTTAATCAGTGTGTTTGGGGGTAGAGCTCCTGAAGGCCTTTTGGGATGCTCAGAGGAAAACAGCCTCATATGGGCAAAAGGAGGAAGGGTCTCGCTCGATTTAGGGGCTGATATGTTCAAACATCCCTTGCAAGAGTGTTGACCAGTGCCTCGGATGTCAGAAGTTTCCAGGTCCTCTAGATTCTGCCCAAACCTTGTGGCTTCAGCCTGGCCTTTCTCTGGGCCTCAAATTTTTAATTGAAAAGTGAGGTGTTGAACATGCATCTGGTTCACTCATTCAACAAATAATTCATGAACATCTACTATGTGCGGGGAGCTGTTATGAATTCTGAGTTATGTCACTGGACTACATAATGTCCATGTCTCATGACATTTCCATTCCTGGTTACTAAATATCTCAAGCATCAAAACAAACAAACAAACAAAAGCCAATGGATCTGGGTAAGAAGGTGGTCAGCGAGGATATGCGGCAGGTCAGGCCCCCTCCCTCCACCACCTTTCCCCATTCCAGCTGGTGCAACGTGGGTTGTAGGAAGGCCCATAATAAGGCAGACCTCGTGTTTCCTAGTGTGTGATCTGGCTAGTTTCTGTTGTCAGGTAGGCCCTCTGAACCAAGTCTGTTCCCCATTTTGTAGATGAGCCACAGAGTCCAGCACTGAAGATCCCCCAGCTCTCAGGAACCAGGCCCATCCCCAGGGTGCATCTGGGAATCACAGCTCTGCAGCAGGGCAGGTCCCTGTGCTGAAACATGCCCGGGTGCGTTGTCAGGTCCAGCGAGCAGATGAGCCATCAGGCCCGTTCTGTGGCTGTGACGTATTATCCCTGCATCGGTGCACTGCTAGGCCCTGTAAGCGGGGGAGCCGCCAGGCAACTTGAGCGGGTGAGCCCGTAGGTCCCTTGCGCGGGTGCACCCCCAGGTCCCGGGAGACACGAGGCAAGATATGGACTTAACAGGAAAGGGACACAAGGCAGAGCCAAGATGAGACGCATGGAATAAATAGGAGGTAAGGTGGCACAGGCGGTAGGATGCATATCTCCCATACCAGAGATTCTGAGATTAAATCCCAGTAAGACGGGAGGAGATGAATGAGAATAGAGGGCAGGAAATGGACACAGAGAATTGCCCAGTGAATGGACACAGCAACAGCAAAAAGGGCGTGGTTGGTGGGCAGGAAAAACGCATAAAGATAATTAAATAAATAAATATATCCTCAAAAAAGTAGACTGGAGGAAGATACGGACTATAATTAGTAGCAACACTTGTACAATGCTCTTTCATGATTTGTTAACAAATGTTTTAAACATTTGCAGGGTGCTTGAGGGAGTGATTTGTGGGAGCCCTGTTTACTGAACATTTATAGTTTATGTTCATGTATGAATGACATACGTCAATAAATTGTTTTTTAGAAAAAGGCCAACAGAGTTCTGGTACTTTGCATCAGCACCCCTTTGGCTGACGAATATGGGCATCTCACCACAGGGCCAAAAATATATGATGCAAACATTGACAGATATGTAGTATGAAAGAGATATTCTACAATGACTGCAGGAGATTATAATCAACCACTTTCAATAATGGGTAAAATATCTAGACAGAAGAAAATAAAGAAAGAGAGGACTTGAATGATACCATAAAGCAAATAGACCCAGTAGACACATATGCAATATATCATCTAGCAACCCAGAATTCATTGTCTTCTCAAGAGCACATGGATCATTCCCAGCAGAGACCATATGATAGGCCACAAAACAAGTCTCAAAAAATTTCAAAATAGCAAAATCACATGAAGTATTTCCCCACCAAATAATGAAATGAAGCAGGAAGTAATAAGAGAGGGAAAACAAAGGTTTCACAAATATGTGGAAATTAAACAAACCACTACTAACCAATGGGCCAAAGGAAAAAAAAATTCACATGGAAAATTAGGAAGTAGCTAGAGACAAATGCAAATGAAAATGCAATATACCCAAATTTGGGAGATATAGCAAAGGCAATGCTCAGAAGGAACTAGATAATGTAAGCAAATGCTTACATTAAAAAAGAAGAAAATATCTCATTTCAGTAGCATAACCTGATACCTAGAGTAACTAGAAAAAGAAAAGCCAACTAACCTCCAAGGGAGCAGAAGGAGTGAAACAGCACAGATTCAAGCACAGATGAATGAAATAGAGAATAGTAAAAGGCTCTTTGAAAAGATCGATAAAAATGAAAGAACCTTTATCCAGACTGACAAAAAAAGAAACAGGATGCAAAAAACAAAAATCACAAATGAATGAAGGAGGTAACATTTCTACCAACACACAATAGAAAAATGATTAGAAGAGTATACCGTGAATACCTGTACACCAACAAATTAGAGAACCTAGATGAAATGAAGAAATGCCTAGAAACATACAAATTACTTAAACTGACACAAAAAGAAATAGAAGATCTCAACACACCAATAAATGAAGATATTGAAGTAATAAAAAACTTCCCCCAAAACAAAAGCCCAGGACAGATGAATTCAGTAGTGAATTTTACCAAACCTTCAGGGAGTATCAACACCAATCTATCTCAAAATCTTTCAAAACTTTGAAGAGGAAGGTACACTTCTTAACAAAATCTTTGAAAGAATGAAAGTTTTTCTCCTCACATCAGTAACAAGACAAAGAGGTTCACTTTCACCACGACTATTCAGCATTGTACTAGAAGTTCTGGACATAGCAGCTAGTCAAAGAAAGTAAAGGCATCCAAATTGGAAAGGAAGAAGTAAAACCATCAAGACTTGCAGATGACATGATCTTATATGTACAGAAAATTCTGAAAACACTACAACTGATCTACTAGAGCTAAAACAGAAATTCAGCAAGATGGAAGGGTACAGGATCAACACCCCAAAATTGGGCATTTCTATATACCAACAATGAACAATACAAAAAAGATCCCCCCACACACCCCAAAAAAAAAAGATTCTGGTACAATAGGAATAAATTTAACCAAGGATTGAAGTTCTTGTAAACAGAAAAGTATAATGCCTGCTGAAAGAAAATGAAGACCTAAATAAATGGAAAGATAGCTTGTCTTCACGGATTGGAAGACTTAATATCATTAAATGTGAATACTATAAAAAGCATTTGCAGTATATAGATTTACCTTAATCCCAATAAAAATTCTAATAGCTTTCTCTGCATTAATGGAAAAGGCAAAAATGAAATTCCTGTGGAAGGGTAAGAGGCCCTGCAGAGCCAAAATATCTTGAAAAAGAAGAACAAATCAGAGGAATCATACTTCTCAATTACAAAACTTTTTACAAAAATACAATAGATAAGCAAAATGGTAGTGGCACAAGGATAGACTTGTAAAGCAATGAAATAGAATTGAGATCTCAGAAGTAGATCCACACATCCATGACCAAGGGATTGTTGACAAGGATACCAAGTCCACTCAATTGGACAAACAGGAGACTTTTCAAAAAATAGTGCTGGGAAAATTGAACACTCACATTCAAAACGATGAAAGTGAACCCCAATCCCGTACCATGTACAAAAATTAGCTCAAAATGGATCAAGAACTTAAATTATGAGAGCAATACTATAAAACTGTTAGAGGTAAACACAGGGAAATATCTTAAGGACATTGTATTAGGCAATGTAGTCAGACTTGAGACTAAAAGTAAGTCGAAAAAAGAAAAAAATAGATAAATTGGACTTCACCAAAATTTAAAATTTTGTGCATCAAAGGACATTACCAAAAAGTTAAAAATGGCAACCTATAGAATGGGAGAAAATATTGGGAAACCATATATCTGATAAGGGTTTAATATGCCGCCTAGCTGTTTATATACCACAACTTAATACAAAAGAAAACCAAAGAACCCAATTGAAAAATGGGCAAAGGACTTGTCTAGACATTTCTCCAAAGAAGATCTACAAATAGCTAATAAGGAAATGAAAAGATGCTCAACATCATTACCTGTTAGGGAAATGCAAATCAAAACCATCATGAAATACCACTTCACAACCATCAGGATGGGTTTTATTAAAAAAAAAAACAAAAAAACAAAACCAGGAAGTAACATGTGTTCTGGTGAGGTTGTGGAGAAATCCTTGTACATAGTCGATGGGGTTGTAAAATGGTGCAGCTGCTGTGGAAAAGAGTTGGGAAGTTCCTCAACAAGTTAAACTTGGAACAAATTAAAATTCTCCTTGACGGAGAAATTCCAATCTTAGGTATACAACACCAAAGAATTGAAAGCAGGATCTCAAAGAGATATGTGTACACCAGTACTCATAGCAGTATTATCCACAGTGGCCAAAATATGGAAGCAACCCAAATGTCCATCAGTAGATGAATGGATTCACAAAATGGGGTCTGTTTTATCAGCTATAAAATGGAATGAAATTCTGATACATGCTGTAACATGGATTGACCTTGAACTCATCATGGTGCAAGAAATAAGGCAGATACAAAAAGACAGATCTTAAGCCTATGAACACAGTAAAGCCCTCCATAAACTAATAGTTAATTAAATTTAAAAAAAAATAAATTGGGATTTCTTAAAGATAAAAAGCTAGATTTGTAGAAAGGAGGTTTGCAGCAAGAAAGGCGAAATAGAGCTCTTAGTTTCCTGTCAAAAAGGTCAAAAGGGAAGCTCAGGTCACAAAATTTATCCAATTAAATGCAGAGTATAATTTCACTTGGAGAGAAAAAAAAGTCTTTCTTGGTACTCAGTTAGGGGAGGAATGGTGAGTGGAGGTGAGGTATTGTGGAGGTGAGGTATTGTAGCAGTTTGTTAGTTTAATACAGTTATGAATTCCAAAAATAGATATTGGATTAGTTTGTAAACTGGTCTGATAATCCAGGCATGAATAAGTTATGATTAGGGCGTTGGCTGGGCCACGTCAGTAGGGCATTGAGCCCCACCCCTTGGTGGCTGGTAATCAAATATAAAAGGCAAATCTAAAAGGCATGGGACGCTCCCCCTGGTTTCTAAGCAGAGAGCCGATGGCACTGTCAGAGGAGTGTAGACTTCGGATTAGAGAGTAATTCCTTTTCAGCCCACTTGCTCTTCTGAAAGTGTCCATGAGTTTGTTTTGGGAGGGCTCCTGTGCATGTCCCTGCCCATCTCCAACCCTGCAACCACTCCCCATACACTCTCAGATCTGACAGAGGTGACTGTCCCTAAATGGGGACAGAGAACCATTGTCAATCATAGCAGGCTCGTGTCCAATCTTTGCACAAATCTTACCTACATCAGGGATCTTTGCCATATATTTCTGTCTTCCCTGGCCCCTCCAGAAAGGGATTGCAGAAAAGCAGAGATACGAAGCAACTGCTCTGCTCATCGCACTCTGTTTCGAAAATTAGGCACCCTTAAGTCCCTGGTGAATGGGGACCTCCTGCCCCATTTTCAAGGTTCAAAATGTACCTCGCCTCAGGCCAAGATACCAAGAGCTGGCATATCCTTTGAGGGCCTGTGAGTGTCACATCCCCTTCATATTGGTTTTGTTGGCATAGGAACTGCCTTACCCCACCTTGCCTACAGCTCAGGACATTTAATTCAGCACTCGGATAGAGTGGGGAGTAGTTTGCTCAACACATCTACTTTCCTGGATCCCATTTGCAGGATGGTGCAGATGGGGACAAATAAAACCAGGGTGCGAAACATCTGATTTGTGTGACACAGGGATGTGATGTGCCTTTCTCTGGCACTATCCCTACTGCACAGGTCCAGCTCAACGGTGGAGTTTGGGGCGCGTCGTTCTGACCCACGGTCCACTCGTAATTTTCTTTGGTCCAGAATTCTTTCCTCTCCTTGAAAGAACGGGAGGACATGCCCAAACCTAAAGAGAGCCATGAATGCATCAGACCATCCTGTTGCTCACCCTCATGCTTAAAGATCAAGTATAGGTGTCAGTACACTGTTATGAAGAAAAGTAATGATGAAAGGGGTAAATATAAATGCCAGTACTGTTGTATTACTGGTTTGTAACTCCACATTTTACTTCTTACTGGATCAAAGAAGCAAATGCATAATAAAGAGTAATGATAAATCTATGATTTGACAGCCCATCTATGAAGACATAATCTGTAATAAGTACTCCTAAGGGTCGGAGCATGGAAAGATATAGGGACACAGGTTTTGAATGCTATTGATTTTAAGTTGGTATCAAATTAAATGTGGTTTTTATAGATTTAGGATGTTAAAATTAAGCCTTATTGTTGCTAAAAAGAAAATGTCTGAAAAATATACGCTAAAGGAAAAGAGAAAGGATTCAAAATTGTAGAAAACAAAAAGTAAAATAAACATACAAATAGACAATAATGGAAGAATTAAGGGAAAGGAAAACACAAACCTTACAAAGACCAAATTAAAAAATGACAGAAAGTCCTGTATTACCAGTAGTTACTTTAAATGGCAGAAGAAAGCTCTGTGTTACAAATAGTTACTTTAAATCTCCACTCAAGAGGCAGAGAATGGCATAATGGTTAAAAAAGCATGACTGAGACTTATACTGTTTACAAGAGACTTACCTTAAATTGAAAGACACTTCTAGGTTGAAAGCGAGAGATGGAAAAACTCTTCCATGCAAACAGTAACCAAAACAGAGCTGAGGTGGCTGTACTAATATCAGGGAAAAGAGACTTGAAGAAAAAAAAACTGTTAAAGAGAACAGAGAAAAGTGGTATATGTTGATTAAAGGACCTATTCATCAGGAAGATCTAACAACTATGAACATATATGCACTGTGGCAGTTTGATGTTATTTATGAATCCCAACAAGAGAAAGATAATATTTCTAAACTGGTCTGTTCCCCTGGGTGTGATTCACTTTGATTGTATTCAATTCCAAGGTATTAAGCTTACTTGATATAACCAATTTAGGGCTTTTGATTCGAGAACTTCAGTAGGCTATCACTCAGGGTGAGTCCCTTCCCTCTTGGGAAAGCCTGGAAAGAAATGAGCCCTATGCCAGAGTGATATAGGAAGCCCAGAGGGATGAACCATATGGCAGGCTATAGCTGAGATTGGAAGAAGCTGGGCCCACGGAGCCTTAAGAGGAATAAGGAAAGAGAGTCTGCCACCTTGCTTCAACATGTGGCAACTGACTTTGGTGGGAAAGCAGTCTTGA
>JAKSZT010039336.1:0-29749 GCA_026826555.1 Tolypeutes matacus
GACCTCCTCAAAACTAAACACTTTTGCACCTCACAGGACTTTGTCAGAAAGGTGAAAAGCAGTCAACTCAATGGGAAATAATATTTGGAAATCACATATCTGATATGGGTTTAATATCCAGGATATATAAGGAGATGTTACAACTCAACAACAAAAAGACAAATGCCCCAATTAAAAAATGGACAAAAGACTTGAATAAACATTTCTCCAAAGAAGAAATACAAATGGCAAAAAAGCACATGAGGAAATGCTCAACATCACTCATGATTAGGGAAATGCACATCAAAACTACAATGAGATATCATTTTACATCCACCAGAATGGCCACTATTAAAAGTACAGATAACTACAAGTGTTGGAGAGGATGTGAAGAGTTAGGAACACTTCTTCACAGTTGGTGGGAGCGCAGAATGATATACCCACTCTGGAGGACTGTTTGGAAGTTCCCAATGAAGTTGAATATAGACTTGCCTGTGACCCTGCCATACCACTCCTGGGTATATACCCAGAGGAACTGAGATCAGTGACACGAACAGACATCTGCACAATGATGTTCATATCAAAATTATTCACCATTGCCACAATTTGGAAACAACCCAGGTGTCCATCAACAGATGAATGGATAAACAAACGGTGGTCTATTCACATGATGGAATATTATGTAGCTGTAAGAAGAAATGAAGGTGTAAAGCATATGGCAACATGGAAAAACCTGGAGGACATAATGTTGGGTGAAGCAAGCCAGACACGAAAGGACAAATACTGTATGAATGCATTACTATGAACCAAATATATTGTGTAACATCTTGTTTGTTCCAAAATATATATATATATATGTATCCATTACATTTATTTGAGAAATGTATATATTTATTCATCTGTGTTTACTTTTTAGTTCTTAATGGTTTATATTTTCAATTATTAAATGTACAAATAAAGTTTCAAAAAAATAAAAATAAATAAACACGACAACAACAACAAGAAAAACCTAATAAGTTTGCTAGCAGCAACTCACTTTAAAAGAAAAGTAAAAGAATATTCTTCAGGCAAAAAGAAAATAATCTCAAGTTTCAAGTTTCAGGATGGATTGAAGAACAATATCTGCTAATTAAATTCGTATATCTAAAAGACTATTGAATGGATAAATTAATAATGATATCTGTGGCCTAGGACATCAATTAAGTGTTAAAATACACCATAAATTAATATGTAGCATAAGATGGGTAAATGGATATGTAGCAGTTTGATATCGTTATGAATTCCAAAAATAGATATTGAATTATGCTTGTAAACTGGTTTGTTAATCTGGGCATGATTAAGTTATTATAAGGGCTTTGACTGGGCCACAGTCAGTAGAGAGTTGAGCCCCTCCCCTTGGTGGGTGGGGTATCAAACATAAAAAGACATGCAAAGGACAGAACTGCAGTAGTTTTGATGTTGGTGTTCTAATGAGCAAGGACAGAAGTCCCCAGGGAAAAGAGACAAGTCATTCACCTGACAGTTCACAGATGGCCTTGTGGTGAGAGGCAAGGCTTAGAGAACCTCATGGTCTACAGCTGATCTTGTGGAGGAAACAGAGGAGCTGAATCTAGAGAGAAATGCAGCCCTGCATAGAGAGGAAACCAAGAAGCCTGAACCCTTGCAAATGTCGGCAGCTGTCTTGCTCCAAGATGGGGTAACTGACTTTGGTGAAGGAAGAAACTTATGCTTTATGGCTTGGTAACTATAAGCTTCTACACCAAATAAATACCCTTTGTAAAGACCCAGAGATATCTGGTATTTTGCATTAGCACACCTTTGGCTGTGTAAGGCAGGATATAAAATGTCTTGAAATATTTTATTTGGCCAGTCAATAATAAATAATATGTGCAAATTTTGAAAGGCAAGCAAAACTGATATAAATTCCCTGGTAAACTTTAAAGAATATTAAATAGTGCATCTCATCCAAATAAATAGAAGAAAAAAATTCAACAAAAATAATCAGTCCTAAACAAAATATTCAGGATTTCATGCACTGACATGTTAGCTTTGGTCTGGGGCGACCTTACTCATGCATCTTTGGAAGCTGCACTTTTCTTCTTCTTCAGAAGCCTGAAGGTTCCAGGGTTGATTTCTGTGTTGTTGTTTTGTCCCCATGATAAATCAAGTGTTGTATCACTTCCCCATTTCCTAGTTATGAAGTCACCAAACTGGATGTGATGCTCCTTTGAAGCAAGAAGAACCATGAATGATAGAAAAAATTAAAAGGAGATATTGTTGCGCTTCCCAAATTGGACGCTTAGATGGTTGATATTGGATCTTTCGTCTTTTCTAATGAACACATTCAATGCTATAAATTTCACTCTCAGCACTACTTTTTCTGCACCTCACAAACTATGAAGAAGCATAGGACATAAAGAAGCATAAAGAACCACATAACAAAATGCTTGTGATTGAAGCTATATCCAGTTCCACAAAGTACAGACTAAAGATGAAGGCAGATTATGTCAGAAAGTTGGGAACGTATTTTCTCTGCATGCAAGCATTGTTTCCTCAATATAACACTTCTATGAATGGAGCTACACTTTAAAGAATTTGCATCATGCTTACCTACGCATGAGTTTATCTAGGTAAGGAGAAAAGAATGAAGGCAATGACTTTTACCAGTTTGTGCCACATGGTAGTCCTCCCCTTTAAGGGTAATGAGTGTGAAGTTTTCTTAGAAATTCAAACTCATGTGATACCTGAGAAGTAATCCTTCAGAGAAACCGTTTGGGATTTCATGAATTTGGGAAAGCTAGAATCACATCAAAGAAGCATGCAGGAGTAAAACCCTGTGTATGAAAGGAATATTGGCAATTCTTCAGCCAAGTATTAAATCTCATTGAGCATGAATTATTCATACATTAGTTAGTATCATAATGAACATGGGAATGCTTCCATCTGAAATAAAACCTCATGGAATATGAGAAAATTCAAACTAGAGAGAAACCATATGAGTGTCCTGAATATAGTCGGCTCTTTACAGTCATTTTTACTCTTCATTTTAAAAGTCATACAGTGGAACAAGCATAGAAATGTAATACATCTGGGAAAATTTTCAACCTAACAGAAAACCTCTTTATTCATCAGAAAATTCTTACCAAATAGAAATCATATATAGGTGGGAAAGCATTAATTCAAATGTCAAATCTCAGATACAAGAGAATTCCAACTGCAAAGAAAGCCTATGCAAATATGACATGTAAATGCCTTTAGGTACAAATCAAATCTTCCAGAACATGAAAAAACACATAATAGACAGAAACAAAATTAATGTAAAGAATGCAGAAAATCCTACAGCCAAAAGCATCAGTTCATTAAACATCAGAGCATTCATTTCTGAGAAAATCCCTATATATGCAATGAATGTGGAAAAAAATTCAACCAGAAGGAAAACTTCATTAACAATCTGAGAATATATACTGGAGAGATTACCTATGAATGTGATGGATGTGGGAAAGTTCTCATTCAGAAATCAAGCTTCATTACACACCAGAGAAGGCAAACTGGATAGAAACCCTATATAGGTAAGGAACGTAGGAAAGCCTTCAGTAGCAAATCAAATCTCTCTGAGCATGAGAATATTCATAGAGATGGGAAACCCTAACCATGTAAGGAATGTGGATTAGCCAGATTCCGTATCTCATTAAACATTACAACATTCATACTGGAGAGAAACCCTGTAAATATAATAAATGTGTATGTCCAAAGAATCTCCACTTCCAGTCTGTGCAACTTGTTGCCAATCTTTTAAGGAAGCAGATGTGACTGTGCAATTCAGAATGTCTTCTCCTCTTGGAAAAGTGCACTTGCATTTGTTCAGAGATCTGCTCCTCCCACATCTTCTTCCACACTCATCTGTGTTTAATTTGTAACCACTCATTTATGCATCAGAACTCGAGATTTCTCTTAATTTATATAAAGATGGGGTTTCCACTTATTTCAAATTATCCTGGTTATTTTCACACATTCTTCAATCCATTAAATTCTCGGTAAGCATTGAAAAAATTACCATTTAAAAAATAATGTTTCGCATTTTTGTAGCATTTTCTTATTAAGCACCCCAACTATTGATTTTTTTTTTCAATTTTTTCACCTGATTCTGATGTGGATTCAAGTTTAACAACCACTGAACTACAGTGGCCTGCTTTCAACTTAACTCCAATTTTTCTTGTAATTTAAATCAGAAATGATCCTTTCATAATTAATGATATTTTCCTAAACTCAAATATATTAAGTTAGAAATTTTATTTATATTCTTAACCTATACTCCAATATTTTTCTCATATGTGATAGGGTGTGGGATGGATGAAACTAGAGAATGCATGTATTTGCAAACAGAAAAATTGTACCCAAATAATCTGCCAATGCAGGTAATTCTGAGGAAGGAGGAATGGGGGTTGTAGCTAGAGAAGGAATTTGGCTGTGTGCCATAACAGACATAAAATATTTTTATATTTTTGAGTAGATAATTTGGTTATAATTTAAGTGAAATTATGAAAATAGTACACAATGAAATCATACAAAGTAGTTGATTTGAACATATTAATTTGTATCTGCAACATTACTGGGGTGGCACTTTCCCTCACTTTAGAAATACTCTCCCCCATAAAGGAAAAGTGCCCACTCCCCTTTGCCCCCTCCCCAGCTGACTGAGTGGTTGGAGACCTCAATCAGCAAGAGTGAGCACAGAGCACGAGGAGCATGGACACGACGATGTGATGTCCACACTGCTCTTTACACGTGTATGGTTAGAGGGCTGTTAGCACCACAGGAGAAGACTGACTTCCTGCTGCTTACTCCTAAGTGAAGACTGGCTAGAGTGACTCACATCAGTAACTGACACTGTGAGTGGTGAGCATGGCTTTCTCCTTGTCCTCCTTTGTGGATCAAGAACCTATGACGATGGTTTTCATTGGGGCTCTGAGAGTTTGGTTCCCAAACAGGACATTCCTGGCTTGGAGGACCTGCAGTGAATATGTGTTAGAGTCCTCCTTCTCCAGTTGTTCAAGTGCTTCTTCCCATCCAACCTCTCCATTGTCTTCTGGGATTGACGAGGTCTGCATCATTTTCAACACTGTTAAAAACGTGTTGAAATTTTGATATTTAATTAGTCTGAGAAATATCTGGCATCGGCACCCTCTGAGGTTTTCTGCAAACATGAAACCATCTCACAACCTCACTTCTCTTCTTGCCAGCCATATGCCCAAGGACTTTCTGGGATTCCTGGACTATTTTTTAGGGTCACTGGCCTAATGTTGCTCATTCTGGTGATGTTATTTGTGTAGCCAATGCTTTAATGTGTATTTTGATATTTCCTTCCTGACACCAATATGGTTCATCTTGGATTGCTCTTTCTTTAGCTGCCCCAAGATTGGAGAAGGTGAATGTAGAACTGGAAACAGGACACCTGAGTCTGTGCCTGAGACCCAAAAGTGATACAGTAAGAACAGCCTCCTCAGAGGGTCAATGCTGGAGGCCAAGGGAAGGAGGGAAGGGCAATAGGAGCAGGAGCAGGGAGTCTCCTCTCTGTGCCCTGACACCTGTGTTGTACCAGACCCGAGGCCCCACACTTTTATCAGTCCCTGCCCACCTCCCAAACCCTGCCTGAGACAGGTACATCATAGTGGGGTATCTATGATTTTATACAAGTCACCAAACAATGTAATTCCCCTGCCTGACTCCCTGTCTTGCAGGCCTTGCTGGCCAATTGCACTTCCCCCTCCATCTTACCAGTACTCAATCCTGCTTGGTCTGGAGACACACAAAGTTTACAGGAGAATTCACTGGACAGCAGGATAACACTGCCATTTGGGAACAGGGTAGCTCTCCAAACCTGTATCCCTAGCACTTTGAGTTTCCCAAGTGGTTCCAATGCAAAATTCCAGAAATAGGTTGGCTTTTATTGGAATTTATTAGGGTTAAAGCTTACAGTTCTGAGGCTGTGAAAATATCCAAATCAAGGCATCATCAAAAACGGTGTCTTAACAAGGGTCAGCTGCTGCTGAACTCCTCCCAAGGTAAAATGTTCGACCTCCCTGTCTGTCTCTGCCTTCCCCTTCAAACTCATTTTGTCCCTGAGCTCAGCAGTGGGCCATTAGACATAATTGTTCACAGCTATCCCTTTTCCTCTGGCCTGGATGTCTTCAGATTCAAGCTGCTCCATGACTGCAGCCTCTGGCCTCTCCCTCTGCCTCTCAGGTTATGTCTTCTCCCCAGCTGTAAGATATACTGGAGACCTCTCCCACATGGCAGCACTCTTTGTGTGTTCCTCATGTGTAGGACTTCCTCCAAAGAATTGGGGTCCATCCTGGTGCCTGAAAACTAATCAGGGGTCCTTAACTAAACTAAAGCATTCCAACAAAAAGTGACCTAATCAAAAGGACCCTTATCTGAATCTAACCAAATTGTCCTACATAGAAAAGGCTTACACACAGAGCAATGGATTCGTAAGAACATACTTTTCCGTAGCCAACACAAGACTCAAACAAGGGCATTAAACCAGGGCCCAAGGATCAGGAGAGATCTGCTATGTCTGGGAGAAATATGAACTCATAAAGTAGTGGCTGTACTTTGGGTGTGGGCATCATTGAGCAAACTGGGGTGCTGACCACCATTGCACTGTGAAGTGGAACACTTCATATAAACAACAACTCCTATGAGAAAAATTTAATGGAAACTTTATTAATGTCTGGGATGTGCTCTTTAGGAAGAGTCACGCCTAAAATCTGGAGGATGCAGCCTTTATAGAATTTCTTCCCGTGCATACCCAATATTCCTGCATGTGCCAAGAGACAGGATTGGTAGGTTTATACACATACATTTTTATGTAAGTTTCTGAGCAAAGCAAGCAAGCAGAATTACAGAAGTGGATATTTGCCATTAGCATCTCAGCTGGGGGGTTTGTGATTGAACTTTTCCCAGCACGAGTTGGTGCCATTCCAACATTAGGTCTGCCATTCCCCAATTAGGCCTGGGTGGGTTTCTGGGTTTTTAACGACCACACATATTTTATAAGCTTGGGTTTCCTGCTGGGGAGAATTGGTGTGGTCTTGTTTCCTTTTCATTACCTGCTCCTGTAATGGCATTAATCAAACCATTTACTCTGCGTCAGTAGCAAAAGGTGTGTAGTGAGAGTTTAGCACCATTAGTTTTACTGCATGTATTCTTTTTTGAATATAGGAAGTGAGACAGTTAATGAAATAATGGCCCACTAGAAATCCTAGCATAATGAGGACAAGTGGACTTGCAGGAGTAGTGATTAAGGTAGTTAGTCATGGAGGCCATGAATACAGGCTTTTGTACCAGTTTGTACTTTTTTTTCTGAGTTCTTCTCATTCCTGTAGCCTCTTTCCGACTAATGAGAGGCTTTCCTTTATCACTCCTGAGTGGTTAGCATAAAAACAGCAGGTTTCGCCTATGGCCATACATTGTCCTCCCTCTTTTAAAAATAATAGATCTAACCCACAACTATTTTGCAGAAGCATTTTGGCCAGAGAGGATAAGGAATTTTCGAGATGACTAACTGATTTTTCTAACATTTTTATGTCTAAGTCAACTTGAGTGGATAAGGTGTTAAAATTTTCTTTACAGTGATCATGGCTGCCATTCCCAAGGCTGCTGAACCCCCGACCCCTAGGCTGATCATAATGGGAATGAGAATAGGAACTCATTTAAACTGACTCATAGTCCTAAAATGCTCGCATCCACCATCACCTGAATACCAGTATACCTGTGGGATGATACGCACCAGGATGCAAACGACTGGGTCTTTTTCAGTCTTGGATTGTGACAAGGTTTGGGGGGAGAGACAAGGGGAGATTCCTTGGGTACAGGTGAACCAGATGCCATTGGGGCTTTCCAATAATAGAATTCACCAGTTTTGTCAGAGAAAACAGCTGATGAACATTGGGTCCTAGGAAGGTTGCATTGATTTTGCTTGAGGAGGGGTTGAAACAGGTACCGTTACCTTGTAAGTCCCCCAGAGTTAGAATTGGCTTATGACCTCACTTACATAAACTTTGGCCCTCGTTTACTGATAACTTTTGTACATACAATGATGTATTGGGGATAGTGCTTCCATCTGCTCCTATTCCAATGTAACAAGGGGGTGGGGGGTTTAGGCACAACCAGCAATCGTTGGTGGCATTTGGCTGGTTCTCATTTAAGACAGTGATGACAGAGTACAACATTGACAACAAGGGGGTTCTGGGGGGTTTTTGCTTAGGTGTCCTTAAGGGTCCTGGTTTTCTTTTGGGTAGATTTACCGGTTCTGGGTTTAGGACAATGTCGCAGTTGGGGCCCACTGGATTGGGTGCAGGGGTTTTTAGAATACCCTGTTGGATTGTATACTCAGCTCCAGGATCTTGACCAACATATAGTCTGAGGCCCCATGTTTTGCCTCCTACCCAGATATTATTGATACAGATGTGAATGGGGTTTCTGGAACCTATGGTTGGGTTCTGAGGCTTTGCTCCCCTGAAGAGGCTGATCGCAGTATTTCTGGAACTCCATGGGGCCAAGGTTTCACAAGCCCATTGAGCACAGTGGTACTGCCCTCGAGTATGGCATTCTCGGGTCCCCTCTGCAGGGCAGGTATAGTGTATGGAGGCCAAGGAAGCCTGTTTAGCCTGTGCAAGCCCGTGAAGTACAGGAACACTCTGATGTCTGTGAGAATGTAGAGGCCTGTGGAATCCATGGAGCTGATGGTGGCCATGGAGACTGTGAAACCCGTGGAAGTTTGTGGAGTCAGTGCAGGCCTAAGGAACCAGTTGAGTACATAGTGTCTGTTCATTACTGGAGATGCAGGGGAGCCCATGAAGGCCTGTGCTGCTTCTGCATTCCCATGCACCCTGTTGAATCTTTGAAACTCTTGTAGACCATGTAGGCTGAACACGCTCTTTGAACCTTTGGAGTACATGGAGCCCGTGGGGGCTGTGGATTCTGTGCATCCTGTTGAGCCTGTGCATATCCATGGAGAGTGTTGAACACGTGGAGCCCATGTAGCCAGTGGAGTCTGTGGAGACTGTGGAGCCTGTGCACATCTCTGGAGCCTGTGGAGTACGTCGAGCCCATGGAGCCTGTCGAGACAATGCAGCCCAGAAAAACCTGTGTAGCCTATGCAGGCCCCTAGAGGCCATTGACATTTGTGGAGCATGTGCTACCTGTACAGACAGTAGAATCCATGGAGACGCTGGAGGCTGTGTAGGCCAGAGAACCCTGTGGGGTCTTTGGAGCCTTTGGAGGCCCATGAAACCTGAGGATGCAGTAGAGTCTGTAGAAGCTGAGGATTATGTGGACCACTGTGTAGTCGGTGGAGCCCATTGTGGCCCATGGAGCCTATGAGGCTTGTGCAGGATAATGGAGCCTGTGGAGCCTGGGGAGCCTCTGGAGACTGTGAATCCACATGGAAGTCATGGAGGCCTTGGACATCATGGACCCCATTGAGCATGAATTAACCCTAGAGGATTTTGGAGCCTCTTTACGGCCATGGATCCTGTTGAGATATTGAAGCCATTGGAGAACATGCTGGTTATGCAAGCCCAGGGAGACTGTGAAATACGTGCAGCCTGTGGAGCCCATAGAACCTGTGGAGTTGGTGGAGTCTGTGGAGTATGTGTATACCTATGAAGCCTGTGGAGAACGTGGAGCCCAAGGAGCCTGTGGAGTCTGTGCACTGCATGGAGGCATGTGCTAGAGGCCATTGACACCTGTGGAGCATGTGGTGCCTCTGGAGACCATAGATTCCATGGAGGCTATGGAGGATGTGGAGGCCTGTGGAGACAGTGGGCACTTTGGGGACTGTGGAAGCCCATGAGGTCTATGGATCCTGTGTAACACATTGAGTCTAGACAGAACTGTGGAGCCTGTGGAGCCCATGGAGTCTATAGAGGCCTGTGGAGAGTGTGCAGGTCTCTGGAGGAGGTTGAAGCCACGAGCCCAAGAAGTTTGTCAAGACGGTGGATTTCACAAAGCCCACGGAGCCCTTGAAGTCTGGGCAGGCCCAGGGAGCTTATGGAGCCTATACAGGCCTGTCGATCCTGTGGAGCTCGTCGAGCCCATGGGGACCATTGAACCTGTTGAGGTATGGACTCCAAGGAACACTACAGAGAATTTGAAGCCTGTTAAGGGCATGTAGCCCTTTGACACTTGTGGAGGCGATGGAACCTGTTGAGCCTGTGGAGATTGCGGCACACTTTGAGGCCTGAGGAGACTGTACAGTCCATAAGGCCTGTGGATTATGTGGAGCCAATATAACTGGTGGAGCCCATGGAGTCATCAAGGACTGTAGTGCCCATGGAGCCTGTGGAGACAATGGAGCCCATGAAGGTCTTTGGAGCTTTTGCAGTCCCATGAAGGACAGGGAGACTGTGAAGTCTGTGAGAATATAGAGGTCTGTGGAAATCATGGAGCTGATGAAGCCATTGAAGCTGTGAAACCTGGGAGGCCTGTGGAGACTTTGAAGGCCTGAAGGCCCTATGGAGTCCATGGTAACTTTGCAGGGCTGGTGAGCCTGTGGAGATCATGGGGTCCTGAGGAGCCTGTAGAGTTCTAAAGACCCCATGGAGCCTAAGGCAACTAGGTATGCCCCTGGAAAATGTGCAGCCTGTGCAGAAACTGGAGCCCATAGAGCCCATGGAACCCATGGAGCCACTGGAGCCTTCAGAGACTGTATATCTCATGGAGGCCATGGAGCCTGTGCAGGCTCATTGTACCGGAAGAGCATATTGAGGCCATGGAGGAATGGGGAACCATGGGCCTGATGGAGGTTATGTAGGCCCATGAAGACTGTGGAAGCTGTAGAGTCAAAAGAATCTGAGAATCATGTGGATGCCTGTGGAGTCATCAGAGCCAATTTTGAGCCATGGAGACTATGAAACCTGTGCAGGCTGAAAGAGCCTCTGGAAACTAGGGTGCCTCTGGGGACTGTGAAGCCACATGAATGCCATGGAGGCCTTGGAGGTCATGGAGCCCATGGAGCATGCATTGCCCACAGAATGCTGTGGAGACTCTGGACTCCCTTGGAGCATGTTGAGCCTTTGAAGCCCATGAAGACCATTCAGCCTGTGCACGCCTATGTAGTCTTGGAGCATGTGGAGACTGTGGAGCCTATAGAAAGTGTGCTGTCGTGGATCTTGAGGAGCCTGTACATACTCATGAATCCAATGGATCACGTGTAGCCTGTGGAGCCCTTGAAACATGTGGAGCCTTAAGTGGCCTATAGACCTGATGGAGGCTATGGCAACTGTGCAGGCCTGTGGAACACGTGGAGCCTGTGGAGCCCCTGGAGCTCACGGAGCCCATGAAACCCATGGAAACATTGGTGCCTGCAAAGCCTGCATATCTCAGGAAGGCCAGGAAGCCTGTGTGGGTTATGGAGCCTGTGGAGCACATGAAGTCTATGGAGCCTATAGAGCCTTTGGAGTCCATGGAGAATGTGGAGACTCTACACACCCATGGAGCCTGTGGAGAACGTGGAGACTGTGAAGCCTAGATATAATTATGGAGCCTGTGGAGCACATGGAGCCCATAGAGGTGGTAGAGTCTGGGCAGCTGTGGAAGCCTGTGGAGCCTATACAGGCTCCTAGAGGCCATTGAATCTTGTGGAGCATGTGATGCCTGTGATGAACATAGATTCCATGGAGACTGTGGAGGCTCTGTAGGCCAGTGGAGCCTGTGTAAACTGTTAAGGCCATGTTGTTCGTGGAACTGGTGGAGATTCTGGAAACCATGGAGACCGAAGAGCCCATGGAGACTATGGAGCACAACGAGGCCTGTGGATCCTGTGCATTCCCGTGTAGTATAGGGAGACTGTGAAGTCTGTGAGAATATAGAGGCCTGTGGAACCCATGGAGCTGATGGAACCCAAAGAGGCTGTGAAATCCGTGGATGCATGTGGAGACTGAGGTCGCCTGAGGACCCTGTGGAGCCCATGGCAACTCTGTAGGCCTAGGGAGCCTGTGGAGCCCATGGAGGCTTGTGGAACCTGCAAAATCCTACAGATCTCATGGAACATATGGCACCTGTGCAGGATTGTGGAACATGTGGGGTCTGTTGAGCCACTGGAGCTCAAGTAGTCCATGGAACCCATGGAGCCTGTGGAGCCTGCAGAACCTGTATATCTCATGGAAGTCATGGAGCCTATGCAGCCTCATGGTGATGGAAGAGCCTGATGAGGCCATAGAGGATTGTGGGTCCCGTGGAACTCATGGACATTATGTCAGGCCATGAAGCATCTGGAGACTGTAGAGTCTGAAGAAGCTGAGGATTATGTGGACTCCTGTGGAGTCTGTGGGACCCATTTTGTGCCACAGAGACTCTGAGGCCTGTGCAGGTTCATGAAGCCTGTGGAGACACTGGAGCCTCTGGAGACATTAAAGCCTCATGGATTCCATGGAGGTCTTGGAGGTCATGGAGTCCATGGAATATGCTTTGCTCCTGGAGGCTTGTGGATTCTGTTCACGCCCATAGAGCATGTGGAGCATTTGAAGCCCTTGAGACCATGCAGCCTTTGCAGGCCCATGGAACCTGTGGAGCATGTGAATCCTGTGGAGAGTATAGAAACTGTGGAGTCAGTGGAGCCTTTGGAGCCTGTGTGTATACAGGGAGACTGGAGCTTGTGTAACATGTGGAGCCCATGGAGGCTGTGGAGAATGTAGAGACCTATAGAACTTATGGAGCCTATGGCAACATGCAGACCTGTGGTATATGTGGATCCTATGGAGCCTGTGGAGCCTGTGCACACCCAATGAGCCTGTGGAGCACAGAGATCCCATGAAGCCTGTGGAGTCCGTGGAGCCTGTGGAGCCTGTTCATACCCATGGAGCCTGTGGAGAATATGGAGTCCATGGAGGCTAAGGAGTCCATGAGCCTGTGGAGACTGTGCATAACTATTGAGCCTGTCGAGTACGTGCAGCCTGTAGAGCCTATAGAAGCTGTGGAGTCTGTGGAGAATGTAGAGCATGTGTATACCCAAGGACCCTGAGGAGAACGTGGAGCCCAAGGAGCCTGTGGTATCCGTGCAGCATGTGGAGGAATGTGTAGCATGTGAAGGCCCCTAGATGCCATGTACACATGTGGAGCATGTTTTACCTGTGGAGACCATAGATTCCATGAAGGCTGTGGAGGCTGTAGAGGCCAGTTGAGCCTCTGGGACCATTAGGGACTTTGGAAGCCCATGAAACCTGTGGAGCCTGTGTAAACCATTGAGCCTATGCAGACCTGTGTAGCCTGTGGAGCCCGTGGAGACTATAGAGGCTTTTGGAGCCTGTGCAGACCTGTGGAGTTGGTTGAGGACATCGAGCCCATGAAGATTGTCAAGGCTGTGGAGTTCAAAAAGTCTGTGGAGCCCTTGAAGCCTGTCCAGGCCCAGGTAGCTTGTGGAGCCTGTACAGTACTGTGGATCCTGTGGAGCTCATCAGGCCCATGGGGCCCATGGATCCTGTTGAGGTATGGACTCCAAGGACACAACAGAGAATGTGGAGCCTGTTAAGGGCATGTAGCCCATTGACACCTGTGGAACCCATGGAGCCTGTTGAGCCTGTGGAGAATGTGGCACCCATTGAGGCCTTAGAGCCTGTGGGTTCTGTGGAGCTGATAGAGCTGGTGGAGCCCATGGAGTCGTAAAGGACTGTAGAGCCCATGGAGCCCATGGAGCTCATGGATGCTGTGTAGGCCAGTGGATCCTGTGCAACCTGTGAAGCCATGGAGACTGAGACCGAGGAGCTGGTGGAGTTTGTGGAAGCAATGGAGACCGAGATGCCAATGTAGTCTATGGAGCCCAAGGAGGCCTGTGGTGCCTGTGCAGTCACGTGAAGCACAGGGAGACTGTGAATTCAATGAGAATATAGAGGCCTTTGGAAACCATGGAGCTGATGAAGACCAAGGAAGCTTTAAATCCTGGGGAGGTCAGTGGAGCCTGTGCAGGCCTGAGGACCCTGTGGAATCTATGGTAGCTCTGCAGGCCTGCAGAGTCTGTGGAGCCCATGGAGGTCTGTGAAGCCTGTAAAGGCCTATAGACACCTTGGAACGTACAGCAACTGTGCAGGCCGGCAGAACTTGTGGAGCCGGTGGAGCCACTGGAGCTCATGAAACCTATGCGAACCCATGGAGCCTGTGAAGCCCACATAGCCTGTATATCGCATGGAGGCCATGGAGCCTGAGTATGCTCATGGTGATGGCAGAGGCTGTTGAGGCCATGGAGGAATGTGGATCCAATGGAGCCCATGGAGGTCTTGTATGCCCGTGAAGCCTGTTGAGGCTACAGGGTTTAAAAAGATGGATCATGTGGAGACCTGTGGAGTCTGTGGAGCCCAGTAGGCTCATGGAGCCTGTGGAGACTGGGGAGCCTCTGGACAATGTGAAGCCATATCGATGCCATGGAGGGCGTGGATGTCATGGAGCCCATGGGGCATGCATTGCCCCTGGAGGCCTGTGGAGCCTCTGAAAACCCATGGAGTGTGTTGAGACGTTGAAGCCCTTGTAGACCATGCAGCCTGTGCAGGTCCATGGAACCTGTGTAGTCTTGGAGTCTGTAGAGCCTATAGAACCTCTGGTGTCAGTAGAATCTGTGGAGCCTGGGTATACCCATGGAGCCTGTGGAGCACGTGTAGCCTGTGGAGACCATGGAGCCTGTGGAGCGTGTAGGGTCCTATAAACCCCATGGAGTATAAAGCAACTGTGCAGGCCTGTGGAATATGTGGAACGTGTTGAGCCAGTGGAGCTCACAGAGCCAAGAAACCCATGGAGCCTGTGGAGCCTTTGAAGCCCTTGGAGTCCATGCAGCCTGTGCAGGCCAATGAATCCGGAGGAGCACGTGTAGTCTGTGGAGCTTGTAGAGCATGTGTAGTTGGTGAAGTCTGTGGCGCTGTTGCATAAACATTGAGCCTGTGGTGCATGTGGAGCCCATGGAAGTTGTGGAGTCCGTGCAGCCACTGGAGGCCTGTTTAGCCTATGGAGGCCCCTAGAGTTCATTGACACTTGTGGAGCATGTGCTGCCTGTGGAAAACATAAATTCCATGGAAACTGTGGAGGCTTTATAGGCCAGTGGAGACTTTGGGGACTTTGGAGCCTGTGGAGGTTCATGGAGCCTGTGGACCCTGTGTAAACCATGGAGCCTATGCAGAACTGTGGAGCATGTGGAGCCCATGGAGACTCTAAAAGCATGTGGAGCCTGTTCAGGCCTGTGGAAGTGGTTGAGGCAATGGAGAACATGAAGTCTCTCAAGTCCATGGAGTTCAGAAAGCCCATGGAGTTTTCTGTGCAGGCCCAGGGAGCTTGTGAGCCTCTACAGGCCTGTGGATCCATGGGTCATTTTGAAGTATGTAGCCCAAGGACACTATAAAGTAAGTGCAGCCTAGGGAAAACATGTAGCCCATGGACACCTGTGGAGCCTATGGAGCCAGTAGAACCTGTGATGACTGAGAAGCCAAAGTAGTGGTGCAGCCCATGGGGTCTAGAGAACTGTGGAACCCATGGAGCCCAGTGAGCTCATGGATGCTGTACAGGCCAGGGGAACCTGTGAATCTGTGAAGTCCATGGAGTCCATGGAGCTGGTGGAGCTTCTGGAGGCCAAGGAGAATGAAGAGCCTGTGATGACTATGGAGCCCAAGGAGACCGGTGGAGCCTGTGTAAGTCTGTGAAGGAGAGGGAGACTGTGAAGTCTATGAGAATGTAGGGGCAATTGGAACCCATGGAGCTGATGGAACCCGTGGAGGCTGTGAAACACGTGGATGTCTGTGGAGCCTGTGTAGATCAGAGTACCCTGTGGAGTCCATAGTGTCTGTGTAGTTCTGGGGAGCCTGTGGAGCACGTGGAGGCCTGTGGATCCTGTTCAGGCCTATAACCCACTAGAGCCCATGGCAGCTGTGGAGGCCTGTGGAACATGTGGGGCCCATCGAGTCACAGGTGTACATGGAGCCCTTGGAACCCGTGGAGACTGTGGAGCCTACAGAGCCTCTATAACTCATGGAGACCATGGAGACATGCAGGCTCATGGAGCTGTCATAGTCTGTTGAGCCCTTGGAGAAATGTGGAGTCCATGGAGCACATAGGTGTTATGTAGGCCCATGGAGACAGTGGAGGCTGTGGAGGCTGAGGAGGCTGTGGATCTTGAGGAGGACTGTGGAGCCTATGGTGCCCATTTTGTGACATCGAGCCATTTGGGCTGTGCATGCTCAAGGAGCTTCTGGAGGCTGTGGAGCCTTTATAGCCTGTGCAGACACATGGAGCCCATGGAGCATGCATTGCCTGTGGAGGCCTTTGGTGCCTATGAGACCCATGGAGCTGTAACTCCAAGCAATGTCCTAGCTGCCAAGGAAGTGTGTATACTGCTTAGTTTTGAAAACTGAAGAAACCACTCCATTGGCATATTACTAGGTAAATGCAGGCTTTTGACATTGTGAGTGACAGTTAGTGCACAGCAGCCAGGGTAACCAGGATCTTACTTAACTTTCAAAGTTAAGTACCTAAACTATTCACAGATATTAGGTAAAACCAGTGTCTTGAAGGTGATTGTAAGTGGAAACACATGCATAGCAGGAAATTAAACACAAATCTTACTTATATTGCTAAAGTGAAGGAACAAAGCATTGGCATATCGTTAGGTAAAATCAGTGTTTTGACATTGGTTGTAAGTGAAAACAAGGTTATCGAAGCCAAAGAAAGAAGTATCTTTCTTACTTTACAAATGTGAAAACCACCTGGATTCACAGAGCTTTATGTTAAAACCAGGATTTTGAAGATCATTGTAACTCCAAGCAAGTGCATAGATGCCAATGAAATGAGTATCCTGTTTTGTTTTGAAAACTGAAGAAACCACTGCATTGACATAACATTAGGTAAAAGCAGGATTTGACATTGATTGTGAGTGAAAGCAAGTGCATAGAAGCCAAAAAACAAGTATCTTACCTACCGTACAAACGTGAAATACCTCCTGCATTCACAGAGAGGTCAGTGGCACCAGTGTGTTGAAGTTCATTGAAAGAGAAAACACGTGCAAAGCAGCCAATGAAACAAATTTCTATATAGGTTATCTAAAGTGAAGAAGCGAGTGCATTCACCGAGCATTAGATAAAAACAGTGCTTTGAAGCTGAGTGTAAATGAAAACACATGCAAAGCAGCCAAAGAAACTAGAATCTTACATAGATTTCAAAAAGGAAGGAACTGCAGCATTCACATAGAAAAAGCAGTGTTTTGACATTGGTTGTAAGTGACAACAAGTGCATAGCAGCAGAGGAAAGAAGTATTTTATTTACTTAAAAAAATGAAGACCTCTGCATTGGCAGAGCATTAGGTAAATGCAGGTTTTTGACATTTTGAGTGAAAACAAGTGTATAGCAGCCAAGGAAACAAGTATCTTACTTACTTTTCAAAGATGAAGTACCTCCTGTATTCACAGAGTGTTAGGTAAATACATTGTTTGAAGGTGTTATAAGGGAAAACACATGCATAGCAGAAAATGAAATACCAATCTTACTGAGTTTTCAAAAGTGAAGAAACTACTGCATTTGGTATAGCATTAGGTAAAAGCGCTGTTTTGACATGGGTTGTAAGTGAAGTCAAGTGCATAGCAGGCAAGGAAATAAGGGTCTTTCTTAAATGTGAAGAAGATATTGGATTCACAGAGCTTTAGATTAAAAAACAGGTTTCGAAGGTGTTGTAACTCCAAGCAAGTGCATAGCTCTCAGTGAAATGCGTATCCTATTAGTTCTAAAACCTGAAGAAACCACTTCATTGGAATAGCATTAAGTGAAAGCTGTGTTTTGTCATTGTGCATGAAAGCAAGTGCATAGGAGCTGTGTTAGTCAGCCAAAGGGGTGCTAATGGGAAATACCAAAAATGAGTTGGTTTTTATACAGGGTATTTATTTGGGGTAGAAGTCCACAGATACCAGGCAATGAAGCATTAAGTTTCTTCTCTCACCACAGTCCATTGCCACTTGTTAGAACAAGACAGCGGCCAGCATTTGCCAGAGTTTAGGCTTCTGGGGTTCCTCTCTTCCCCAGGTTGCATCTCTCTTTGGGCCTAGCTCCTGTTTCTTCCACAAGGACAGCTGTAGACGACAGGTGAAAGGCTTGCTTCTCTTCTCCTGGGCCTTGTTTCCAACATTGAAACTGATGCTCAAAAGACTGCTTCAACTGTCCTTTGCCTTGCCTTTTATATTTGATTCCCCCACATATCAAGGGGTGGGGTTCAATGCCCTGATGATGTGGTTCAGTCAATGCCCTCATCATAACTTAATCATGCCCTGATTAACAGATCAATTTACAACCATGATCCAATTATATTTTTGGAATTCATAATTACATCAAATTCCCCAATGGTTACAGCAGCCAAACAAACAAGTATCTTACTTACATTTCAAACTTGAAGTTCCTCCTGTATTCACATAGAGTTATGTGAAACCAGTGTCTTGAAGTTGATTTTAAGTAAAAACTCATGCAAAGCAGCCAATGAAACAAGTCTCTCTCTCTGTTGATTCTCTAAACTGAAGGTCCAACTGTATTCACTGAGCATTAGGGAAAAGCCCTTGGAAACTATGTAAACTGTGGAGTCCATGGAGCCTGTGGGGACTCTGGAGACCGTGGGGCATGTGGAGGCCTGTGGAGCCAATGAAGCCAATGGCAAGAGTGTAAGCCTGTGGACCCTGTGCCAGCCAGTGCAGTGTGTGTAGCATTTCAAACCCAGGGAGCCTGTGGAGCTTCTGCAGGCCTGTTGACCAATTGGAACCCATGGAGCTTGTGCAGGCCGAGGGGGATTGTGGAGGCTATGGAATTTGTTGAGTCCGAGAAGTCTGGTTGAGGCCATGGAGACGGTGGAGCCTGTCCAAGACCTTGGAAAATGTGGAGTCTGTGGACACTGTGATGCCTGTGGAGCCAATAGAAGCCTGTGGACTCTGTGAAGACCATGGAGATCATGGAGCCCAAGGATTTTGTGGATGCATTGGAGCCTGTGTTGCCTGTGGAGCCTGTGGACAGCTATAGAGCCTGTGGAGCACATAAATTCTGTGGAGCCCATGAAACATTTGTAGCCTATACAGGCCCATGGAGCCTGTGGAGCCTGTGCAGACCAGTGGAATCTATGGAGACTGTGGGGCCCTTGGACAGTATGGAGCCTGTTCAGTTCCATGGGGCCTGTGGAGCCATGGCCACCCTGGTAATAGTGGATGTCAGTGGAGCACATGGAGACCATCGCACCAGTAGACCTGTTGAATTCTGTGGAGCCAATGGAAACCATAGAGTCTGAGAAGCCCCTGGGGCATGTGGATCCCATGGATCACATTGATGCCTGTGGAGCTTTGGAACATGTGGAGACCCATGGAACCATTAGAGCCCATTGAGCCCATGGAGACTGCACACCTGTGGAGCCTGTGGAGCCCATGAAGCACATGGATGACTGTGGAGATTGTGCATGCCCTTGGAACCTTTGGAATTGTGGAACACATGGAATCTTGTGGAACCCTTGGAGCCCATGAAAGCTTGTGGAGGCTGTGGAACATGTGGAGTCTGTTCAGGCTGTGAAGGTGAAGGAGAACATAAAGTCCCATGGAGCCAGTGGAAACTGTGGAGCCCATAAACCTCTGGGGTCCTTGGAACCTGTGTAAACTATGGAATCCATGGAACCTTTGGAGACTGTGGAGCTTATGGAGACTGTGGAAGCCTGATGAGTTTTGCAGGTACATGGAGCCTGTGTAGCCTATGGAAACAGTGGAGACTTTGGAACACATGGAGGCCTGTGGAGACTGTAGAGCCTTTGGAGCCTGTGGAGCCCATTGAGTCAGTGGAGCATGATGAGCCTGTGCATACCCATGGAGCCAGAGGAGCACATGGAGACCCTGGAGACCATGAAACCCATGGGGATCAGGGTTTCCATGGAGTCCTGAGTATCTATGGAGCCAATGGAGACTGTGAAGACAGTTGAGGCCTGTGAAATCTGTGCATCTCATGAATCCCATGGGGTCCATGGAGCGTGCTGAGGTATGGAGATCGAGGAGAATGTGGAGACAATGGAGCCAATTGAATGTACGTAGCCAATGGATGCCAGTGGAGTCCATGAAGCCTGTAGAGTCCTTGGAGCCAGTGGAGGTCTGTGGAGCCTATGAAGTGCCCTGGAGGCCACTGATATCTGTGGATCATGTGCTCCCTGTGGAAACCGTAGAGTCCATGTAGCCTGTGGATGCCATGGAGGCAAGTGGAGCCTGTGGGTCCTTTGGAGCCTGTGTAAGCCCATGAAGCCAGTGGAGACTGTGTAACCCATGGAATCTATGTAGAAAAAAAATTTCAGCAAATATAGTCAGTCAAAACAAAGTGTTCAAGGTTTCCATGTTTGCCATTTAGACATTTGTTCTGGGGCCACCTTATTCGTGCATATTTGGAAGTTGCACTTTTCTTATCCTTCAGAAGAATGAAGGTACCATGGTTGATTTATGGGGTCTTGTTTTGTCCCCATCAAAAATCAAGTGCTGTACCACTGCACCATTTCCAAGTTATGAAGTCACCAAACTGGATGCTCATTTGAGGCAAGAGGAGCCATAATTGATAGAATTTTTAAAAAGGTGATATTGTTGCACTTCAAATATTGGATGCTTAGATGATTGATATTGGATTTTTCCTATTTTCTAATGAATGCATTCAATGATATAAATTTCCCTCTAAGCACTGCTTTTGCTGCACACAACAAACGATGAAGAAGCATAGGACATTAGAGAAGCAGAAAGAACCACATAACAAAAGGTGTGTGAGTGAAGCTATATCCACTTCCACAACATTACAGTCTTAAGATGAAGGCAGAGAATGTAAGAAAGTTGGGAAAATAAGTTCTCTGATGGCAAGCAATGTTTCCTCAAAATAACACTTCTATGAATGTAACTTCACTTTGAAGGAATTTGCATCATGCTGACCTAAGAATGAGGGAATCTATACAAGGAAAAAGAATGAAGAAAATGAGTTTTGCCTGTTTGCCCCACATGGTAGCCCTCCCCTTTAAGTATAATGAGTGTGAAGGGTCCTTGGAAATTAAACCTCATGAGATACCTGAGAAATAATCTTTCAGAGAAAACATTTGAGTTTTCATGAATTTGGGAAAGCTAGGGACCCATCAAGGAACATGCAAGTGTAAAACACTGTGTATGTAAGGAATATTGGAAATCCTTCAGTTAGTCATTTATTCTGGTTGAGCATGAAATATTCATACAATAGTTAGTATTGTAATGAACATGGGAATGCTTCCATCTGAAACAGAGTCTCATGGAATATGAGAAAATTCAAACTAGAGAGAAATTATATGAGTTTCCAGAATGCAGTCCGCTCTTACAATCATTAATTATTCCTCATTTTAAAATCCATACAGGGGAACAATCATAGAAATGTCATATATGTGGGAAAGTTTTCAGCCTGAAAGAAACCCTATTTATTCATAAGAAAATTCTTACTGAAGAAAAATCATATATATGTGGGAAAGCTTTAATTCAAATGTCAAATTTCATATACAAGATATTTCCTACTGCAAAGAAACTCTATGCATGTAAGGCATGTTGAAAAGCCTTTAGGTACAAATCATATCTCACAGAACATGTAAAAACTCATAGTGGACAGAAACAAAATGAATGTAAAGAATGCAGAGAAGCTTTCAGCCAAGAGAAATATTTCTTTAAACATCAGAGCATTCATTATGGACAAAACCCAATATATGCAATAAATGTGGAAAATCCTTCAACCAGGAGGATAGTCATTAACCATCTGAGAATACATACAGAAGAGACAGCCTAGGAATGTGATGGATGTGGGAAAGCTTTCATTCAGAAATCAAGCCTCATCACACACCAACGAAGACAAACTGGAGAGAAACACTGTATATGTAAGGAATGTAGGCAAGCCATCAGTAGGAAGTCAAATCTCACTGACCATGAGGAAATTAATAGTGGAGGGATGTGGAGTAGCCTTCAGCCAGAAGCAGTATCTCATTAAACATTACAACATTCATTGGGAGAGAAACCTGTTAATGTAATGAATATGAATCTCCAAAGAATATCCACCTCCAGTCTGTGCAAGTTTTTGCCAATTTTTTAAGGAAGTGGCTGTGACTGTGCAAATCAGGATGTCTTTCTCCTCTAGGAAAAGTGCAATTGCAGTTTTTTCTGAGATCCGCTCCTCCCATACCTTCTTCCACACCCATGTGTGTTAAACTTGTAAACACTGATTCATGCATCAGAACTCGAGATTTCTCTAAATTTGTGTAAAGATTGGCTTTCCATGTATTTCAAATTATCCTGTTTGTTTTCACTGGTTCTTCAATCCATTACATTCTGGTAAGCATTTTAAAAATTACCTTTTTACTAATAATGCTGCCCATTATTGTAGCATTTTCTTTCTTTTTTTATTGTAAGTAAACATCAAATATTTCACAATACATAATCATATTTGTAAAGTGATATATATAAATATATATGTACATATGTGCATTTGCTTACATAAATGGCATATATATATATTTTAAATTTGCTTTGATTACTTAAATATTACACAGAAATTACAGGGATTCCCATGTTCTCAACCTTCATCACCTCCCACTTCATCCCACCCAAACATACTTCATCAGTGTGGCACATCACCCACAATGGATATACACATCCTGGGGTATTGTCACCAAGCATAGATCACAATTCACATCATAGACCACACTCTCTCCCACACAGTTCTGCACTGTATATGCTGATGTAAAATGGCCTACATCTGTCAACAGAACATCACTCAGGAAAAACCCCAAGTCCTGAAAAAGACCCTGTATTTCAACTGCCATTTCCATCCCTGCCCCAAAGGCATCCCGGAGCCACCAGCTCCACCTCACTCTTATAATTTCTTCCATTCCTTGAATCATGATATGTCTACAAAAGAATACCATTAAGTCCACTCTACTCCATAGGCCTTTCCGCAATCCTGAGGGGCCTGGGATGGTGATTTCCACTCCACCTCCCAGTGAGAGAGGGCTTATATCCCATGGATACAGTGGATGGAATTATCCTGCCTGCAGTTGCAGGCCCTCTCCATTCCCTGGGATAGCCATTGCCATCTCCTCACCAGATGACTTGGATGTGTCCTTTGAGCTGTAGGGTAGGAGTGCAGCTACATCGAGATTCCAGGCACAGCTGGCACATAGGTAGGCCAAAGGACCCAGTCTCTGGAAGTACACCTGACAACTCCAGCATCATATATAGGTTTGAATATAAGGCACCTCCATGTGCAGGGAGAAGTTATTTGAGCCCACCTCTATCACTCTAAGAAGCACAGATTCCAAAGTAGACTGCACTAATAAAGCATCAATCTCTGGGGCTATCCCCACTTAGGTAGGACCTGGGTGTCTCCAGAGCCCTGAGGAGCCCCTCTGTGTGGAGTGATATCCACTTAAGTGTTTTATGAGATCCTACTGAGGTGTCCATAAGCGTTACCTCTGGGATGACCTCCCGACTCTCTTTGAAGTCTCTTAGCCACATGAGTCCATTTCTCTTTACCTTTTCCCCATTTATTAAAGGTCTTTTTCCAATCACATTGCCAGTTCGCACTTGCTATTTATCCCTCATTTTCAGGGAGCATCATCCCCGGGAGTCATGTCCCATGTTTGGGGGAAAGTAATGCATTCATATGCTGAGTTTGTCTTAGAGAGAGGCCATATTTGAGTAACAAAGAACCTCTCAGGTCGCAACCCTTAGGCACCCCTTAACAGTAATCTAAGTTTCAATTACAAGAGCAAAGACTCATGAGGTTAGTCATCAATAAAAAGAACCCATCAGTGGGCCATCTTCTTTTGCCAGATACTGTTCATGCAATAAGGGATTCTTGTTGCCCCCTTGAAGAATATGGCAGGGCTCTCCAGGCTGGGAATTCAGATTCCCTCATTACTGAGTGATTGTCTACCCACCATGACCATGCCCCATCCCTTGATGATTTGAACAATTTCATATATCTTTCATGTATTTCCAGATGAACGTACTCCCATAAATTTCTTATCCCAGACACACACCACCAGGGAATGGAGAGGGCCTGCATCTGCAGGAAGGATCATCCCACCCACCATATCCATGAGATATAAGCCCTCTCTCACTTGGAGGTGGAGTGGACATCACCATCCCAGTCCCCTCAGTATTGGGGGAAGTACTATGGGCTAGAGTGGACTTGATGGTATTCTGTTGTAGACATATGGTGATTCTAGCAATGGAAGAAATTATAACAATGAGGTGGAGCCAGTGGCCACTTGACACTTTTGGGGCAAGGAGGGGACGAATAGTTGAAATACAGGGGCTTCTTTGGGATTTGGAGTTTGTCCTGAGTACCATTGTGGCAATGGATGTAGGCCATTTTAAATCAGCACACACCACTCAAAACTCTGTGGGAGAGAGTGTGGTCTATCATGTGAACTGTGGTCTATGTTTGGTGGCAAGGCCCCAGGATGTGTAAGTCCATTGAGGGTGGTGGGCCACACTTGTGGGAGACGTTTGTGTGGGATGTGGTGGGAGGTGTGGAAGGTGGGCAAAATGGGAATCCCAGGGTGTTCTGTGAAATATTTTCAGTAATCTAAGCCCATCTTTAAATATATTTATATATATATATATAACATTTTTGTAAGCAAATGCACATATATGCATACATATTTATATATCATTTTGCAAATGTTGGTATGTATTGTGAAAATTTTGATTTTTACCCACAATAAAAAATAGTTAAAAAAAAAGAACACATCATTGGTTCATCCTCTTTTGCCAGACACTGCTCCTGCACTCACGGGACTGTTGCTGCTCCCTTGGAGAATGTGGCAGAGCTCTCCAGGCTGGGAATTCAGATTCCCTCATTTATTGAGTGATTGTCTACACACCATGAACATGCCTCATCTCTTTGTCATTTGAACAATTTTATATGTCTTTCATGTATATTCAGATGAACTTACTCCAATAAATCCCCCATCACAAACACCCCCCACCAATGATCCTCTGCAGCCCCCATTGTAACCATTCTGTGATCTAAACCGTCCTTGGACATGAAGCCCATATAATAAACAAATACAATTAATAGGTAAAAGTAATAATAATTATAAGCTTAAATGCAAGGTATTAGAAAAAGGAAACTCAGAAGAAAAAAACACTAAACTTAAAATAAAATATAATTAGCAGATTGGGCCATTCAAAAAAATGGGAAAAAAACAAAAAAAAATTATTTTAAAATAAATTGTTTTTTTTTTCCTTTTTTCATGGTGTTATCAGATGTCTAGTGTAATGTATCACTTTCCCCCTCTCATTCACCAGTGTCTCCCAAATTTTCATTTAATTTTCAAAAAGTTTTAGGTCACAGCAGAGTCACACACGGAATACTATTTACTCCCATATACCCAACCTCCCTCCTCCTTCCCCACCCCATATTAAAACCTGTTTTTATGGATGTTAGAATTGTTTTAACTGTTATACAGATAGTAAAATTTAGCAACTAAACATTGTCAGTGGATTACAAGATAGTTAACAATTTAGACAGTACAGTTTAATAATTTTTGATGATATTTACCATGTCCTATGTCCATTAATGTAAGGTAATGAAAACCATTTCCCATGACCACTAAATACCCCATTTGATCTTAACTGTTCCTTCCTCCCAATCCCCCTGGAGCATATGACATTTCCCTGTCTTGACTCATGGAATGACAATATTCATAGTTACATATCCTGGTTATTCCAACCTGCTCTTCCTAATCTACCCACCTGTGAAACCTGCAACATGAAAGCCAGTAAGGTCACTACCCATCTGTCCTATCCTTCAATATGCAACTATACTCTATCCCTTTACCATAGATTATGTCCATATGGTGATGGCTCACAGCCTACTTTTCTCTTTCTCTCACTTGTTAACCTATCTTTCAGGCAATGGTTCTCAGAGACTTCTCACTTTCCTCAGGTCAAATCAGTGAGGTCATATAATGTTCGTCCTTCAACTCCTGGCTTGCTTCACTCAACATATGGTCTTCAAGATTCATCCACGTTATTCCGTGTGTTAGCACTTTATTCCTTATCACAGCTGAGTAATATTCCATTGTATGTATGTACCACATTTTGCTTATCCATTCATCTGTTGACGGGCACCGAGGTTGATTCCAACTGTTGCCAATGGTGAAAAATGCCGCTATGAACTTTGGTGTGCATATATCTGTTCGTGTCTTTGCTTTCAGTTCTTCTGGGTATATACCCAGCAGTGGAATTGCTGGATCATATTGAAGATCTATTCTTAGTTTTCTGAGGAACCACCAAACTGTCCTCTACATTGGCTGGGTCATTCCACAATCCCACAGGCAGTGGATGAGGGTTCTTATTCCTCCACATCCTCTACAACACTTAAAGTCTGCCATTTTTTAAAAAGCTGCCATCCTGATGGGTGTACGATGCTATCTCATTGTAGTTTTGATTTGCATTTCCCTGAAAGCAAGCGATATCAAGCATATTTTCATATGCGTTTTATCCCTTTGTGTTTCTCTCTTGGATGTTGTAAATGATGCTGAGAGCCACAGCATAAAGGCTTATGCATTTAAAAAGCATGCTTGCTGGCACTGAAACATTAGTAAATGTCTCCAAGGGCACTGCAGTGGGAGGAGGCAGATTGGAATGAACAATCCACTAAGATGTTATTGTCTGAATTCCCAAGAAAGATTGTCTGGGAACACTGAAACAGGCTGTACTCTCACGTACCAAGCTGAGGAACTAGTGAAGGATACCCTACTTTTGTTGTCAGCTTTGTATTATAAAAAGCAGCTTCAGCCTAAATAAACTTGTCTGCATTCCACATGGAGTGAGGTCAACTGATCCCACTCTTCTTTTGGATCACTCACAGCACTGTCTACCTCAGATGGCCACTTACATGGTGCATGAGTAGTTTTTTCTCTGGATCAGTGCCGTGGAAACAAGGACTGCTGGGTCAGACAGTCCTTGCATTCTGTTGGTGAGTCAAATAATCTTGATCATCAGGGTAATGGGTAATCAGTCAACTCGGTTAGAGGTCTATTCCCAAGTTTTGAAGAACCTATTAAAGAATACAGGGGTATCTCTTAGGACCTTAGAGTTACAAAAACTCATTTCTCTTGTACATAAACATTGTTATGTATGGTCTTTGTATAGTCTTACTCCTGTTGCTCTTGAACCTTTAAAATCAGATGAAAATGAAGATATTAAAATGGATATTGTTATTGTTAATACTGTAGCAGAACAAGCTAATGATGATATTAATGAAAACATATATGAAAAGTTAATAAACAGGAAAAAACAGATTAACTCATGTCTATTAAAAAGAAAAAGGGAGTTTATGAAACTTGTCCGGTGCTCGTTAAGCTGTCAGCTCCAAAAGTTAATTTATTGTCTTTTGAACCAACATCTATCCATATCGGATGGAGAGTCCCCTGATCCCAGTTTCTCTTCTTGTTTTATTCTTTCTTCCTCATCTGCGGGACCGTTTTCACGGACCCAGGTCCTGACCGCTACCTGACTGGCAACACATGGTATCTGAATGTATATATATTTTAGGTAATCTAAGCACCTCTTAATATATATATACATTTTTGTAAGCAAATGCACATATATGCATATATATTTATATATCATTTTACAAATATTGGTATATATTGTGAAATTTTGATTTTTACCCTCAAAAAAGAATGAATAAATTTTTTAAAAAAAGAAAAATATATATTCTTATCCTCTCTGGCCAAAATGGTTTTTCAGAATAGACATACACTAGATGTATTCTTAAAGCAAAGAGGACTATATGTAGCCCTAGGCCAAACCTGCTGTTTCTACGCTAACTACTCAGAAGTAATTAAAGAAATTCTCTCATTACTTAGAAACAGGCACTCATTACAATCCTTTGGACACTGATGCAGAGTCAATGGTTTGACTAATACCATTACAGGAGTGGGGAATGAGAAGGAATTAAAACAGTACCAGGAAATTCCCAGTAGAAAAACTCCTCTAACAGTTGCGGGTGGAAACCAGGTGCCCATCCAGGTCTGAAAAAAATCAGTATGTCATGTCTCAAAGATCAACCACTCACCCTCCCTGCTGGAATGCTAACAGCAAACATCAGCTTTTGGAACATTGTTTGCTTGCTTTGCTACCGAAATATGTATGATGATTAAAACAATTCAGTTTTCAGTTGCCATAGAAATATGTATGATGGTTGCTATAGCCATGTGTGAAGAAGTTCTATAAAAACTGCAGTCACCGGATATTAGGTGCCACTCTCACTAGGGAGTGTTCCCTGGATGGTAATAAAAGTTTCATTGAAATTTTTTCCTGGGAGTCATTATTTGCATTAAGTGTACCACTTCAAGTTCTTCTTGGAGCATTCTAGGGAACAATGCAATGGTTGTCAGCACAAAAGTTTGCTCAATGATGGCCACACCCAGAGTACAGCCACTGATTCATAAGGTCGCATTTCTCCCAGACTTGGTAGACCCCTCCTGATCCCTGTGCCTGGGGTTATTGACATTGTTTGAGTCTTGTGTGCACCCCAGAATAGTATGTTCCTACTAACCCATTGGTGTTTCTGTAAGCCTTTTGTATGTAGTACAGTTTTGTTACATTCAGATAAGGGTCCTTTTGATTAGTCACTTTTTGTAAGATTGCTTTAGTTTAGTTAAGGTTCTCTGATTAGATTTCAGGCACCAGGATGGACCCCAATCATTGTGCTGAAGTCCTAAAAACATGGACCACACAGAGAAAGAGTGCTGTCATGTTTACCCTGCCATATGAGAGACGCCTCCAGGATCTCCTACAAGTGTGTATAGACACAGAAACCCAGAGAGGCTGATGGAGAGGCCAGAGGCGGGAGACATGGGACGTCTTGAAACTGAACACATCCAGGCCAGAGGAGAAGGGAGAGGTGTGATCAATTGCATCTGATGGCCCACTGCTGACCTCAGTGAGAAAGTGAATTTGGAGAAGAAGGCAGAGAGAGAGAGGCAGGCCCAATATTTTGCCTTAGCAAGAGCCCAGAAGCAGATGGCCCTTGTTAAGACAGCATTTTAAAAGATGACTTGATTTAGACATTTTCACAGCCTCTGAACTGTAAGCTTTAACCCTAATAAATTCCAATAAAAGCCAAGCTATTTCTGGTATTTTGCATTGGCAGCACTTTGCAAAATCAAAGAGCTAGGGACACAGGATTGGAGATCAGCCCTGTTCCCAAAAGCACTGTGATGCTGCTGCCAGGGAATTCACTTGTAAACTGTGGGTGTCTCCAAACTAAGCAGGAATGTTTACTGGTAAGATGGATAGGGACGTGCTCTTGGTTAGCAAGACCTGCAAGTCAGGGGGTCAGGCAGGGGAGTCACATGGTGGGACAAGTATAAAGTCACAGATGCCCCATTATGATGTACCTGCATCAGGCAGGTGTTGGCCAGGTGTTCAGGGTGAGATTAAAACATGTGACCTGGGGACTGGTGCACAGAGGAGTCAGGACATAGACAGGAGACAACCTGCTCCTGATCCTTTTGCCATACCCTCCTTCCCTTGTCCTCCAGCGTTGACTCTCTGAGGAGGCTGCTCTTATTGTACCCCTACTGGTTTTCAGGCACAGACTCATGTCTCCTACTTCCAGTTCTACGTTCACATTCTCCAATCTGGGGGCAGATAAGAAAGAGCAATGCCAAGATGAAAAATGTTGATGACAGGATCGAAATGTCAAAATTCACAGTACAGCATTGGAT
>JAKSZT010039338.1:0-18393 GCA_026826555.1 Tolypeutes matacus
TAGATATTTCTGACTGTTATATCTTCCTGGAGGATCATCCGTTTTATTAATATATAATGACCTACTCTATCTCTTCTCTTTTTTGCTTTTAAAGTCTGTTTTGTCTCATATTAGTATAGATACACATGCTCTTTTCTCTTTACTATTCTCGTGGAGTATCTTTTTCCAACCTTTTACATTCAGCCGGTTTGTAACCATGAGTCTGAGGTGACTTTCTTGTAAGCAGTATATGGATGGTTCATGTTTTTAATCCATTCCGTCAGCCTGTATCTTTTAATTGGGGAATTTAATCCATTCACATTCAATGATATTAATGAAAAATCACTATTTACTTCCTCCATTTTATTCTTTGGTTTTCATATGCCACCTTGTTTTTGTCTCTCTTTTTACTCTTTTGGTTATTCTTTCTCTTTTCTTTCTTCTATACAATCCTCCAAGCCTCTCTCTCCTGTCTTTTTCTTTCAGGTTCTAAAGCTTCCTTTAATATTTCCTGCAAAGGTAGATACTTTTTTTGCAAAGTCTCTTAGTTTCTGTTTGTTTTTTTATTTTTTATACTCACCTCCATATTTGAAGGACAGTTTTGCTGGATAAAGAATTCTCAGCTGGTGGTTTTTCTCTTTCAGTTTCCTAATTGTATCATACCACTGTCTTCTTGTCTCCATGGTTTCTGAAGCGAAATCTGCACTAAGTCTTACTGGACATCCTTTGTACATGATTGTTTGCTTCCCTCTTGCTGCTCTGAGAATTTTCTCTTTATCTTTCACATTTGACATTCTGAATAGTATGTGTCTTGGCATAGGTCTATTTGGATTTATAATCTCTGGGGTATGGTGTGCTTCTTGGACATGTAAGTTCATTTCTTTTGTGAGAGTTGGGAAATTTTCAGCTATTATTTCCTCAAATACTCTTTCTGCCCCTTTTCCTTTCTCTTCCCCTTCTGGAACTCCCATGACAAATATCTTGTTGTGTTTTGTGTTATCATTCAACTCTCTGAACCCCTGCTCAATTTTTTCCATTCTTTTCTCTCTCTGTTCTTTTCTCTCTTCAATTTTAGCTGCTCTGTGTTCGGTATCACTTATTCTTCCTTCTATCATTTGGAGTCTGCTGTTGTATGCCTCAAATGTGTTTTTGATTTCACCTATTGTGCTTTCATTCCCATGAACTCCGTTACATTTCTGTTCAGGAATTCAAATTCTTCTTTGTATTTGCTCTGTATCTTCTTGATGACATATATCTCTTTAAATATATTGCCTTTCATCTCATGAATTTGATTTTGGAAATTTGTGCTCATCTCACTGATTAGTTCTCACATATTCTGCAGCTATTCTGGGACTTTAATGTATTCCTTTTTTGAGCTATGTCTTCTATTTTCTTAGTATGGCTGTTAATTTTTTTGCTGGTGTTTAGGCACTTGGTTAGATTGTAATTTATTTAGATGACTATCTCTTTACTTTAATAGGGTTTTAGTGGCAGGAAGCTGTGAGTTACCACAGCTCTTTGATTTTTGGCTGAACCTTGATTGTTAGGATTTTCCTTCTGGTTGCTCAAAGCTGCGCACTGGACCCAGTAATTTGTTGTAGGTTCGTTTTCTAGGGTCTTAGGCAGGGAGGCTATAGAGGCCAGGAAAGTCCTCTCCTACTTATTAATTTTTTATGTGCACTTTCTTGGTCTTCCAGTGGATGGTGCTCATTGGCAGCTCTCAATTCAAGGCCTGGTTGGAGTGTATTTGTTGTAACACAGACTAGATCAATGTGGTAGAGCCCCCAGGGGGCTAAGAGCCTTGAAATTCAAACTTTATGAGACAGTTCTCCAGTCTTCTCTGGTAGCCCCCTCCCTTTTCCCAGCTAGGAAATATTTACTCACTCCTCTGAATCCTCAATAATCACCCCCTGTTAGTAGTGCAGGAGATTGGGATGTTTGTATATCTTTAGCCCTTGCAGGCTCCAAGGCAAACAATGGTGCAGCCCCACTCAGCCTGGAAGGGCTCTTGGGACAGGGAAGACCAAACCTGTGAGTCAAAAGCTGGGTCAGTACCTGGCTCTCTTTCCCCTCTCCTGTGGATTCCTCAGCAATTATTTCAGGCTAGAAGAGAGTGAGGTTGCAAGGGTCAGATTTTTCCAGTCCTTCCTAGGCTCCCAGGGCAAACCGCCATGTGGAATGGCACATGGAACTCTGCAGGGCAATTTACAAGTCAGAACCTGAGTCAGCCTAAGGCTGTGTCCCTCTCTCTACCCTTTCTGGGAGTGGTAGATCCCTGGAGCCCACTTTGTCTGTTGTCGCAAGCCCAGGGGACCAAGAATTCTAAAGGGTGCCGTGGAGGGCACTGGCAGCAGCACCCACTACTGGTTCAAATGCTTGGTTCTGGTTATGTCATTGTGATTTACCTGTTTTGCCCCACTCTCCTCTGGGTGGTGTGCAGACTGCACCTGCTGTCATAAACACTAGAAGATCTATTTTGGCGTGGTGTCACCCTGTTCCCTAGCTATTTTTCTGGAGAAGAGATTCCCATGTATTACTAGTCTGCCACCTTCCTGGAAGTAATGACTTTATTAGATTTTACTCATCTGTAAAAGTATGTATTTCACTTCTTCCTGAAGGATTGAGATGAATTAAACCTCAGGCCATCGATGATCTCCAGTGCTTTTGACAGCACCCTTAGGTTGAATTTTACCATTCTGTTGTAAATGTAATCAGTTCTTTGGAGAAGAAATTAGGGGCTTTCAGTTTTACAGCCTGCTTCCTGCCCCTCTCCCCAGGCACAATCTGTGTGCTCTGGCCCTGGGGATGGGAATAATGGCACACTTCTCAAGTTACACATCTGAATTTGGAGTGAAGATTTGCTGGAGAAAGCACCGTATGTTGAGTTCTTCTTGGGGCCATTCTAGGGACCATTGTAATGGTGGTCAACCCCCTTTTCTGCTCAATGATGGCCATACCCAAAGTACAAACACTGCTTCATGTGATACCATTTTCTCAGACTTAGGAGACCCATCTTGATCCCTGTTCCCTGGGTTAATGCCCTTGTTTCAGTCTTGTGTGGACCCCAGAAATGTATGTTCTTATTGAATGATTGCTGTGTGTGTAAGCCTTTTGTATGTAGGACATTTTGGTAGATTCAGATAAGGGACCTTTTGATAAGGTCATTTTTTGTTAGATTGCTTTAGTTTAGTTAAGGGCCTCTGATTAGATTTCAGGCAACAGGATAGACCCCAATCATTGTGATGAATTCTTACATACATGGAACAAAAAGAGAAAGATTGCTGCAATGTTTACCCTGCCATGTGAGAGAGGGCTCCAGGGTCTCCTCCAGCTGTGAAGAGACACAGAAACCATGACTGGCTGAGGGAGAGGCCACAGGCTAGCGTCATGGAGCAGCTTGAATCTGAAGACATCCAGGCCAGAGGAGAAATGAGATGTTTGAGCAATTGTGTCTGATGGTCCATTGTTGGGCTCAGAGAGAAAGTCAGTTTGGAAGAGAAGGCAGAGGGAGACAGGCAGGCCCAACATTTTGCCTTGGCAGGAGTACAGGAGCAACTGACCCTTGCTAAGATAGCATTTTTATGAGGTCTTGGTTTGGACACTTTGACAGCCACATAACTGAAAGCTTTAACCCTAATAAATTCCAATAAAAGCCAACTTATTTCTGTTATTTTGCACTGGAAGCACTTGGCACACTCAAACAGGGACACAGTGTTGGAGAGATGTCCTGTTCCCAAATGGTAGTGTGATGCTCCTGCTTATTGAATTCAACTGTAAACTGTGGTTTTCTCCAGACTAGGCAGTAATGAGTACTGGTAAGACAGAGGAGGAAGTGGACTTGGCCAGAAAGTCCTACAAACAGGGAGTCAGGCAGGGGAGACACATGGCTTGGGGAAAAGACTAAAGTCACAGATGCCCCACTATGATATACCTGCCTCTGGAAGTGGTTGGACAGGTGGGCAGGGGCAGATAAAAGCATGGGACCTGGGATCTGGTGCAGCAGAGTAGTTAGGGTACAGACAGGAAACTTCCTTCTCCTGCTCCTTTTTCCCTTCCCTCCTTCCCTTGGTCTCCAGCATGGACTCTCTGAGGAGGCTGCTCTTACTCTATCTCTCCTGGATCTCAGACACAGACTCAGATCTCCTGCTTCCAGTTGTACATTCACTTTCTCCAATATTGGGGCGGCTGAAGAAAGAGCAACACCAAGACGAAAAGTGTTTTTACCAGGAAGGAAATGTCAAAATTCACATTAAAGCATTGGGTACAGTAAAAAATCAACAAAATGAGCAACATTAGTTCAGTGAGCCTAATAAACATTATGGGATCCCAGAAAGTCCTGGGATCTGGGGAGGACAAGAATAGAAGTGAAGTTGTGAGATAGTGCCATGCTTGCAGAAAACTTCAGAGGGTGCAGATGCCAGATATTTCTCAGACTAATTAAATATAAAATTTTCAACACATTTTGAACAGAGTTGAACATGATGCAGACCACTCCAATCCCAGAAGAGAACAGAGGGGTTGGATGGGAATAAGCTGATGAACAGCTGAAGAAGTAGGAGTGTAACATGGGTTCACTGCATTTCCCCACACCAGAGAAAGACTGTTCTGTTTGGGAACCAAACTCTTTGTGTCCCAATGAAAACCATCATCATAGTTTGTGGATGTGCAAAGGAGGACCGGGAGAAAGCTCTGCTCAGAAATCGCAGCCTCAGTTAGTGATGTGAGTCACTCTAACAGGTCTTCATTGTGGTGTAATCTGCAGGAAGTCTGTCTTCTGTTGTGCTAACAGCACTCTAACTGGACACTGGTAGAGAGCAGTGTTGCTTTAACACGGTCGCATCCATGCTCCTCGTGGTCCATGGTCACTTTGCTGAGGGAGGCCTCCACCCATCCAGGCAGCTGGGAAGGGTGCCAAGGTGAGTGAGCACTTTTTCTTTAGGGGCAACTGTATTTGTAAAGGGTGAGGGGAAGTGCCCTCCCAGTAATGTTGCAGATACAAATCAATATCTTCAAATGAACCATTATGTATGATTTCATTGTGTACTATTTTCATAATTTCTTTTAAATTATAACCAAATTATCTGTGCAAAGACTATAAAAATAATTTGTGTCTGTTATGGCAAACAGCAAACTTCCTTCTCTAGCCTCACCTCCCATTCCACTTTCCTCAGAATTATCTGCGTTGGCATATTATATTGGGTACACATTTCTGTTTGTAAATTCATGCATTCTATAGTTTCATCCACTATAAGCAGCAGGAAGTCCATCTTCTACTTTAGTGTGAACAGCCCTCTAACCACACACGTGTAGAGAGCAGTGTGGCCTTCACATGGTTTCATCCATGCTCCTCGTGCTCCGTGCTCACTCTTGCTGTGGGAGGCCCCCACACGTCCAGGCAGCTGGGGAGAGTGCCTAGGGGAGTGAGCACTTTTCCTTTATAGGGACTCTATTATCAATTGGTGAGGGGAAGTGACCCCACCCCAGTAATGTTGAGGATACAAATCGAAATAATACTTCAGATAAACCATTTGGGATTTCATGTATTTGGGAAAGCTAGAGTCAAATCAAAGAAATATACAGGATTAAAACCCAGTGTATGTAAGGAATTCTGAAATCCAAGAGGAAAAAGACACCTTGAATTGCACGGTCATAGCTATTTCCATAAAAGATTGGCAACAGTTTGGACAGACTGGAGGTGGAGACTCTTTGGAGATTCACATTCATACCATTCACATGGTCTCTCTCCAGTATGAGTGTTGTAATGTATAATGAGATACTGCCTCTGGCTGAAGTCTATTCCACATTCCTTACATATATAGGATTTCCCTCCACTATGTATATTCTCATCGTCAGTGAGATTTGATTTTCTACTGAAAGCTTTCCCACATTCCTTACATATATAGGGTTTCTATCCAGTTTGTTTTCTCTGGTGTGTAATGAGGCTTGATTTCTGAATGAAAGCTTTCCCACATCCATCACATTCTTACAGTTTCTCTCCAGTATGTATTCTCAGATGGTTAATGATTTTTTTCCTTCTGGTTGAAGGCTTTTCCATATTCATTGCATATATAGGGTTTTTCTTCAGAATGACTCCACTGCTGTTAAATGAAATATTGCTTTTGGTTGAAGGCTTTTCTGCATTCTTTACATTCATTTTGTTTCTGTCCACTATGAGTTTTTTCATTTTCAGTGAGATATGATTTGTACCTAATGGCCTTTTCACATGCCTTACATGCACAGGGTTTCTTTGCAGTTGGAAATCTCTTGTATCTGAGATTTGATATTTGAATTAAAGCTTTCCCACATATATATGATTTCTCTTCAGTAAGAATTTTCTGATCAATAAAGAGGTTTACTTTCATGTTGATACTTTCTCACATATATTACATTTCTATGCTTGTTCCCCTGTATGGTTTTAAAATGGGGAGTAAGAAAATGACTGGAAAGAGCAGACTACATCCAGGACACTCATATTGTTTCTCTCTAGTTTGAATTTTCTCATATTCGATGAGTTTGGTATCAGATGGAAGCATTCCCATGTTCATTACAACACTTACTAATGTATGAATATTTCATCCTCAATGAGATTTAATCCCTGGCTGAGAATTTCAGAATTCCTTACATACACTGGGTTTTAATCCTGTATATTTCTTTGATTTGACTCTAGCTTTCCCAAATACATGAAATCCCAAATGGTTTCTCTGAAGTATTATTTCTCAGTTATCTCATGAGTTTGAATTTCCAGGAAAACTTCACACTAATTACACTTAAAGTGGAGGACTAGCATGTGGGGCAAAGTGGCAAAACTCATTGGCTTCATTCTTTTTTCCTTACATAGATTTCTTCATGTATAAGTAAGCATAATGCAAATTCCTTCAAAGTGAAGTGACTTCATAGAAGCATTATCTTGAGGAAAGAATGCTTGTGGTCAGAGAACATATTTTCCCAACTTTCTTACATTCTCTGTGTTCATCTTAAGTCTATGCTGTTGTGGATGTGGATATAGCTTCACTCACAATCTTTTGTTATGTGGTTCTTTCTGCTTCTTAATATCCTATGTTTCTTCATTGTTTGTGGGGTGCAGCAAAAGCAGTGCTTGGAGGGAAATTTATAGAATTGAATGCAATAATTAGAAAAGAGGAAAGATCCAATATCAATTTTCTGAGTGTTCAATTTTGGAAGCGCAAAATATATCCTTTTTATTTCTATCATTCATGGTCCTTCTTGCTTTAAAAGCGCATCACATCCTGTTTGGTGACTTCATAACTAGGAAATGGGGCAGTGATATGGCACTTGATTTATGATAGTGACAAAACAACAGCCGATAAAACAACCCTGAAACCATCAGGGTTCTGAAGGGTAAGAAAGGTGCAGCTTCCAAAATGTATGAGTAAGGTGGCCCCAGAACAAAGGCCAAAATGGCAACCCAGGAAACCCTGAATATTTTGTTTTGGACTATTTTTGTTCAATTTATTTTTCTTCTATTTATTTGGATGAGATGCACTCTTTAATATTCTTTAAAATTTACTGGGGAAATTATAATACTATTGCTTGCCTTTCCAAATCTGCACTTATTATTTGTTATTGACTTGGCAAATAATGTATTTTAAAACATTTTATATCCTGTATTAGTCAGCCAAAGGGGTGCTGATGCAAAATACCTGAAATCTGTTGGTCTTCATAAAGGGTATTTATTTGGTGTAGAAGCCTACACTTGCCAGGCAATTAAGCATAAATTTCTTCCTTCACCAAAAGTCTGTTACCTTGTCTTGGAGCAAGACAGCTGCTGACATTTGCGAGTGTTCAGACTTCTTGGTTTCCACTCTTCCCAGGGCTGCATTTGTCTCTGGGCTCACCTCCTCTCTTTCCTCCACAAGGTCAGCTGTAGACTATGAGGCTCTCTAAGCTTTGCCTCTCTCCATAAGGCCAGATCTGAAATGTCAGGTGAATATCTTGTCTCTTATCCCCAGGGCCTTCTGTCCCTGATCATCAGAAATCCAACATCAAAAACTGCTCCAGCTCTGTCCTTTGCCATGTCTTTTTATGTTTGAGACCCCACCTACCAAGGGGCGGGGCTCAATGAGCTATGGACTCTGGGCCAGTCAACACCCTTATCATAACTTAATCATGCCCTGATTAACCGACCAGTTTACAAGCATAATCCAATATCTATTTTTGGAGATCATAATGATATCCAACTGCTACATATTCATTGACCCATCTTATGCTATATATTACTTTATGGTGTATTTTAACACTTTATTGATGTCCTAGGCCATGGATATCATTATTTCTTTATCCATTCAATAGTCATTTAGATATATGAATTTACTTATATTATATATATATATATATATTTAGAGGTGCTTAGATTACCTAAATATTACACAGAAATTACAGGGATTCCCATGTTCCCCACCTCCCACAACTCCCACAACATCCACACAAACATCCTTCATCACTGTGGCTCATCACCCTCAATGGATATACACATCCTGGTGCCTTGCCACCAAGCATAGACCACAGTTCACATTTTAGACCACATTCTTTCCCACACAGTTCTGAATAGTGTGTGCTGATTTAAAATGGTCTACATCTATCAGCACAACAGCACTCAGGACAACCTCCAAGTCCAGAAAATGCCCCTGTATTTCAACTGCAATTCCCCTCCCTGCTCCGAAAGTTTCCAGTGGTCACTGGATCCACCTCACTGTAAAAATTACATCCATTGCTAGAATCACCATATATGTTGAACAGAATACCATTAAGTTCACTCTAGTCCATAATGCTTCCCCCATTCCTGAAGGGACAAGGATGGTGATGTCCACTCCATCTCCAAGTGAGAGAGGGCTTATATCCCATGGATATGGTAGGTAGGATTATCCTACCTGCAGCTGCAGGCCCTCTCCATTCCCTGGGATGGCCATTACCCATCATTGTCTCCTTGCCAGGTGACTTGGATGAGTCCATTGAGCTGTAGGGTAGGAGTTGCAGCTCCACTGAGATTCCAGGCACAGCTGGCAAATAGGTTGGCCTGAGGCTCCGGTCTCTGGAAGTACATCTAAAACTCCAGCATCACATATACGTTTGAATAGAAGGGACTGATGAATCATGTTCAGGGAGGACTTATTTGAGTCCAACTCTGTCACTCTCAGGAGCACAGATTCCAAAATAGAGCCCACTAATAAGGTGTCAGTCTCTGGAGATATCCCCCCTTATATAGGACCTGGGTGTCTCCAGAGTCCTCAGGAGACCCTCTGTGTTGGGTGATAAACACTTTGGTGTTCTATGAGATCCTACTGCCGTGTTCATAAGCGTAACATCTGGGATGACCTCCTGACGCAGTTTGAAGTCTCTTAGCCACTTGTACTCATAGGTCTTTACATTTTCCCCCTTTTCTTCAAGGTCTTTTTCCAGTCATGTTGCCAGTTTGCACTTGATTTTAATCCCTCATTGCCAGAAAGGCTTATCCCTGGGAGTCATGTCCCACATTGGGGAGAATGTAATTCATCCATATGCTGAGTTTGGCTAAGAGAGAGGCCACATTTGAGCATGAAGGAGGCTCTCAGGTGGCAAGCATTAGGCACCCCATAACAGTAGGCTAAGTTTCAATTACAAGAGCAAAGACTCATAAAGCTAGTCATCAATAACAAGAATTCATCAGTGGATCATTCTCTTTTGATAGACACTGTCCCTGCACTCAGAGGGCTGTTCCAGCTCCCTTGGAGAATGTGGCAGAGCTCTCCAGACTGGGAATTCAGATTCCCTCATTTATTGAGTGATTGTACACCCACCCTGACCATGCCCCATTCTTTGATCATTTGAACAATTTTATATATCTTTCATGTATATTCAGATGAATTTACTCCCATGAATCCCTCCTCCCAGACACCTCCCACCAATAATCCTCGGCAGCCCCCATTGTAACCCATCTGTCATCTAAATATTCCCTGAACCTTTAGCCCATATAATAACCAAATACACTTAATAGGAAAAAGAAACAACAATGATAAGCTCAAATTCAAGAGATAAACACAAGGAAACTCAGGAAAAACAAAACAAACAAACAAAATATAATTAGCAGATTGGGACATTCAAAATATGGAAATAAAACAAAAGGAATTCTCTTTTAAAAAATACTCTTTTTTCCTTTTATCACTGTATTATCAGATGTCCATTGTACCATCACACCTTCCCACTCTCATTCCCCAGTGTATCCTAAGTTTTCATTTACATTTCAAAGAAGTTTTAGGTCACAGCAAAATCACACACTGAATACTAGAGGCTCCCACATACCCAACCACCCTCCCCCTTCCCCACCCCATATTAAAACTTTTTTGGGGGATGTTAGCATTGTTATAACTGTTATACAGAGAGGAAAATATAACAACTAAACATTGTCAAAGTTTACACTATAGTTTACAATTTAGATGATACAGTTTCATATGTTTTGATGATATTTACCATATCCTGCATCCATTACTGTAAGGTAATGTAAAACCTTTCCCATGACCACTAAATACCCCCTGTTTGTTCTTTTCTGTTCCTTCCTCCCCTTCCCCCTGGGGCATAAGACACTTCCCTGTCTTGACTCATGGAACGACAAGATTCATAGTTACATACCTTGGGTATTCCAACCTGCCCTTCCTAATCAACCCACCTGTCAACCCTGCACCACCAAACCCAGTAATATCATTACCAATCTGTCCTATCATTCAATATGCAACTATAAACTATTCCTTTACCATAGATTATGTCCTTATGGGTGATGGCTCACAGCCTACTCTTCTCTTACTCTCACTTGTTAACCTATCTTTCAGACAATAGTTCTCAGAGACTACTCACTTTCCTCAGTTCAAATCAGTGAGGTTATATACTGTTCATCCTTCAATGCCTGGCTTCCTTCACTCAATATAAGGTCTTCAAGATTCATCCACGTTATTCCATGTGTTAGCACTTTATTCCTTCTTACAGCTGAGCAATATTCCATTGTATGTATGTACCACATTTTGCTTATCCATTCATCTGTTGATGGGCACCGGGGCTGATTGAAACTTTTGGCAAAGGTGAACAATGCTGTTATGTACATTGGTGTGCATATATCTGTTTGTATCTTTGCTTTCAGTTCTTCTGGGTATATACCCAGCAGTGGAATTGCTGGATCATATGGAACTTCTATTGTTAGTTTTCTGAGGTACTGCCAAACTGTCCTCCACAGTGGTTGGATCATACCACCGTCCCACCAGCAGTGGATGAGTGTTCCTATCCTCCACATCCTCTCCAAAATTTAGTGCCTGCTGTTTTTTTAATAGCTGCCATTCTGATGGGTGTAAGATGGTATCTCATTATAGTATTGATTTGAATTTTTCTGATAGGAAGCGATGAGAATTTTTTCATGTGCTTTTTAGCCATTTGTATTTCTTCCTTGGAGAAGTGTCTTTTTAGGTCACTTGCCCATTTTTAAATGGGTTGTTTGTCTTTTTATTTTCAAGGTGTAGGATTTCTTTATATATGCAGGATATTAGGCTCCTGTCAGATATTTGATTGCCAAATATTTTCCCCCATTGGGTAGGCTGCCTTTTTATTTTCTTAATAACACCCTTCGAGGTGCAGTTTTTCATTTTGATGAGATCTCATTTATCTATTTTTTCTCTAGCTGCTCATGCTTTGGCTGTGAAATTCATGAAACCCATTGCTATTACAAGGTCCTATAGATGCTTTCCTATATTATCTTCCAAGGTCTTTATGATTTTGGCTCTTATATTTAGATATTTGATCCATTTTGAGTTGATTTTTGTATAAGGTGTGAGATGGTATTCTTATTTCATTTTTTGGATATAGATATCCAGTTCTCCTAGTCACTTGTTAGAGGCCATTCTCTCCCAACTGAGTGGGCTTCGCGGCCTTGTCAAATATCAGATGATTGTATATCCGAGGATCTATATCAGAACTCTCAATTCTGTTCCGCTGGTCGGTAGTTCTATCCTTGTGACAATACCACACAGTTTTGATCACTGTAGCTTTGTAGTGTGTTTTAAAGTCAGGACGTGTTATACCTCCAACTTCATTTTTCTTTTTCAATATGTCTTTGGAAATTTGGGACCTCTTGCCTCTCCAAATATAATTTTTGGTTAGTTTTTCCAGTTCCTTAAAAAATACAGTATTGACTTTTATTGGGATTGCATTAAATTTGTAAATTAGTTTGGGTAGGATAGATATCTTGATGATGTTTAGTATTCCTGTCTATGAACAGGGAATATTTTTCCATTTATTTAAGTTTTCTTTGATTTCCTTTGACATTGTTGTGTAGTTTTCTTTATATAAGTCCTTTACATCTTTCGTTAAAATTATTCCTAGGTATTTGATTCTTTTTGTTACTATCGTAAATGGTATTTTTTTCTTGATTTCCTCCTCAGTTTTCTCGTTATTGGTGTACAGAAATGCTACTGATTTTTGAGCCTTGATCTTATAGCCTGCAACATTACTGAACTCCTTTATAACTTCTAGGAGCCTTGTTGTAGCTTTCTCAGGGCTTTCTATGTATAGGGTCATGTCATTTGCAAATAATGAAGTTTTTACCTCTTCTTTTCCAATCTGTATGCATTTTATGTCCTTTTATTGCTTCAGTGCTCACACAAGTACTTCTAAGACAATGTTAAATAAAAGTGGTGATATTGGACATCCTAGTCTTGTACCCGAACTCGGAGGGAAGGCTTTTAAGATTTCACCATTGAAAATGATATCAGCTTTGGGTTCTTCATATATACCCTTTATCATATTCAGAAAGTTTCGGTCTATTCCTATCTTTTGTAGTGTTTTTATGAGGAAAGAGTGCTGTATTTTGTTGAATGCTTTTTCTGCATCTATAGAGATGATCATGTGATTTTTTTCTTTCAATCTGTTTAGGTGGTGTATTACATTGATTGATTTTCTTATATTGAACCATCCTTGCATACCCGGGATGAAACCCACTTGGTCATGGTGTATAATCCTTTTGATATGTTGTTGAATGTGATTAGAAAGTATTTTGTTCTGGACTTTAGCATTAAGGTTCATTATAGAAATTGGTCTGTAATTTCCCTTTATTGTGTTATCTTTATTTGGTTTTGCTTTAGGGTAATGTTGGCATCGTAGAATGAGTTAGGCAATATTCCTTCTACTTCTATTTTTTGGAAGAGCTTAAGCAGAACTGGTGTTAGCTCTTTCCAGAATGTTTGGTAGAAATCAGTTGTGAAGCCATCTGGTCCTGGGCTCATATTAGTTGGGAGGTTTTTGATGACTGAGTCTATCTCTTTACATGTAATTGAACTAGAGTTCATCAATTTCTTCTTTCATCAAAGTAGGCTGTTTGTGAGTTCCTAGAAACTTATCCATTTCCTCTAAATTATCATTCTTTTTGGCACATAATTTTTCAAAGTGTCCTCTTATGATACTCTTTATTTCTGTGGAGTCAGTAGTGATATCCCCTTGCTCATTTCTTATTTTATTTATTTGCATCTGTTCTCTCTTTTTCTTTGTTAGTCTGGCTAAGGGTTTCTCAATATTATTGATATTCTCGCAGAACAAGCTTTTGGTTTTGTTTATGGTTTCCAGGGCTTTCTTATTCTCTATTTCATTTAGTTCTGCTCTAATCTTTGTTATTTCCTTCTTTCTATTTCCTTTTGGTTTACTTTGCTGTTTTTTTCCAATTCCTCCAAGTGTGCAGTTAGGTCTTCAATTTTAGCTCTTTCTTCTTTTAAAATATATGTTTTTATAGCTATGAATTTCCCTCTCAGGATTGCTTTCGCTGCATCCCATAGGTTTTGATATGTTGTGTTCTCATTTTCATTAGTTTCAAGGTAATTATTGATTTCTTTAGAGATTTCCTCTTTGACCCACTGTTTATCTAAGAGTGTGTTATTTTACTTCCATATCCTTGTGCCTAACCTGTTCTCTGGCCCTTAGTGATTTCCTATTTCATACCGTTGTGGTCAGAGAAATTACTTTTTATAATCCCAATCTTTATGAATTCATTGAGAGTTGTTCTGTGGCCTAGCATGTGGTCTATTTTGGAGTAGGATCCATGCACACTCTAGAAGAATGTAAATCCTGCCCTATTTGGGTGCAGTGTTTTGAATTTGTCTATTAAGTCCAGGTCCTCTAATGTATTATTGAGGGTCTTTGTTTCTTTCTTGATTCTCTTTCTAGATTTTCTGTCTAATGATCATAATGGTGTATTGAATTTCCCTCTATAATTGTAGAGGCATTTACTTCTCCTCTTAGTTTTTCCAGAGTTTGGCTCACGTATTTTGAGGCACCCTGATTAGGTACCTAAATATTTATGATTGTTCTTTCTTCTTGAGAGATTACCCATTTTTACTAAGATATAGTGTCCATCATTGTCTCTTACAATAGTTTTGCATTTAAAGTCTATTTTGTCTGATATTAGAATAGCTTCTCCTGCCTTTTTTTGGTTATTGTTAGCTTATAAAATGGTTTTCCAGCCATTCACTTTCAACCTCCTTGAATCCTTGGATCAAAGGGGGCTTTCTTGTAGACAGCACATAGATGGATCATATTTCCTTATCCAGTCTGTCAACCTGTGTCTCTTGAATGGTGAATTTAGACCATTAACGTTCAGTGTTATTACTCATAATGAATTTCTTATGTCAGCCATTTTTTCTTTGCGATAATGTGTGTATTAAATTAACAGATATTGTTCTTCCATCCTTCCTGGATGTTGAACCTTCTGAGATTATTTTCTTTATGGCTGAAGAATTTTCTTTTACATTTCTTTTAAAGTGAGTTGCTGATAGCAAACTTTATTAGTTTTTACTCATCTGTAAAATTATTTATTTCACTTCTTCCTGAAGGATTGAGATTAATTAAATCTCAGGCCCTCAACAATCTCCACGGCATTTGAGAGCACCCTAAGGGTTGAATTTCTCCATTCTGTTGTAAATATAATCAGTTCTTTGGAGAAGAAATTAAGGCCTTTTAGTTTTACAGCTTGCTTGCTGCCTCCTCACTCTCGTCAAAATCTCTGTGCTCAGCCTCTGGGGATGGGAATAATGGCTGTATTAGTCAGCCAAAGAGGTGCTAATGTGAAATACCAAAATTGGGTTAGTCTTTATAAAGGCTATGCATTTGGGTTAGAAGTCTCCAGACACCAGGCCATAAAGCATAAGTTTCTTCTCACCAAAGTTCACTGCCACATGTTGGGACAAGACAGCTCCCAAAGTTGGCTAGGGTTCAGGCTTCTTGTGTTCCTGTCTTCCCGGGTCTGCATTTCTCTCTGGGTTTAGCTCTTCTAGTTCCTCCACATGGTCAACTGTAGACTATTAAGTGAAAGGCTCACTTCTCTTCTTCTGGGGCCTTTTCTCTAACATCAAAACTGCTTCTCAAAAACTGCTTCAACACTCTTCTTGCCTTGCCATTTATATTCAATTTCCCACCCACCAAGGGGTGAGGCTCGGTGCCCTACATACATGGCCATGTCAGTGCCCTAATCATAACTTAATTATGCCCAGATTAACAGATAGTTTTCAAGCATGATCCAGTTATAGTTTTGGAATCCATAGTTACATAAAACTGCCCAACAGCAACACTCTATCTTCTGAATACCAAAAATATATTACAATATCAAAAAACCTTAAATCAGTAACAATTCAAGTACAAAATCACATCATAGGCAGTTTAAAGAAATACAGCTTGTCTTCAGTCAAAATCCCGTTTGCTATAGACCCCTGAAACATATAAAACCATTTAACTGCTTCCAATACACAAATGGAAAGACAAAGGATAAACATTTTCATTATGATAAGGAGAAATTGGGATGTTAGACATGAGTTATGGATCCTCTACCGTTCAGTAAACCTGCAGGGTATCCTACATTCGAATTCAAAGTCAGTGTCATTCTTAAGATGACAATTTCTTCTCCTTGGGGTCACATGGAAACCCACCCTTAACACAGGCTTGCACAATGACCATTTTCTTGGTTCCACCCTCATCAAGCATCTGGTTGATGACCAAGCTCCAGACCTCACCCTGCAAGAGTGTTGGGGTGATTGTCACACCTTACCCAATCTCTGGGTTAGAGTCTTAGCCGCCTTAGTACAGTGAGATGAAGAGAACATTCCCCCTAACTTTTGGCATACAGGTTCAACCTTCTCAGAGCAACGAGTTGACCACATGGCCTTCCCTAACCTTTAGCACAAGGGTTCAACCCTCTCAGAGCAATGGGTTCACTACCTGGACTTCTCTAATCCATGGGGGACAGGTACACCCCTCTCAGACCTATGGAGTGTTTATCTTAACCACCCTAATATTTCAGGAATGTGCTCCACCCTCTGTACACTCTGGGGTGGCAAAACTCTCTCAGAATATCGGGTGGGGACATCCACCCACTTCAACTGCTGGGAAAACTCACCCTCTATACATATCTGTGGGGCTCCTCTCTTGGTCCAAGATGTCTTAATCCCAGATCTCTGCTTCCATGTTTTTCTTCTTAAAAGTGTTTCTCCTTCAATCTCTCCTTTCCATGATTTCTTTTGTCCAAGCTGACAGTGGTTTGTTCATACAGCTCTCTCAAAAACTTTGTTGATTTAGCATGCAGGAATCAGGGTTCCAGGCCATCAGACAGTAATATTTTCCACAAGTCCTTCCAAGATAACTTCATCTTCAATTCTGATTTACAAGTTCCAGGTTTCACTAAGCCTTGAAATGGGCACTTTCGTCTCGGAATTTGATTTTCAGAAACTTGGAATTTCCAGAATCAGTTTCTGTTTTCTAGGTGCCCAAAGGTTCAGTCCTTAGTGTATTTCACTCATCTAGTATTTTGTTGTAAGCTGCAAGGTGAAGCCAAGCCACATTCTCTGAGTTTACCTAGGAAAGTTTTACAGCCAAATGCTCTGGTTCACCAATTTCAAATTCTGTCTTTCATATAACACCAGGAGTTAATCTTTCTAAGTTCTATGCAACTTTAAAACATGGACCACCTTCCCTCCAGTTTCCAATAATAATTTCATCATTTACTTCTAAGGCATCATAGAAAGTCTCTTTAGTGTCCATATTACTATCAACAGTCTCTTCAAAGTGAATTAGACCTTTTCCATCAAGCATTTCACAATTCCTCCAAAAAATACCCCTTACCCATTTATAAAACTGTTCCAACATTTTGGTATATGCAAAAGCCCTTCCCCACTCCTCGGTACCAAATTTGGTATTAGTCAACCATAAGTGTGCTAATGTGAAATACCAAAAATGGGTTGGTCTTTTCAAAGGGTATTTATTTGGGGTAGAAATCCCCAGATACAAGGCCATAAAGCCTAAGTTTCTTCTCACCAAAGTTCATTGCCACATGTTGGAGCAAGACAGCTGCCGATGTTTGCCAGGGTTCAGGCTTCTTGTGTTCCTCTCCTCCTGGGTCTGCATTTCTCTCTGGGCTTAGCTCTTCTGGATCCTCCACATGGTCATCTGTAGACTATCAGACAAATGGGTCACTTCTCTTCTTCTGGGGTCTTTTCTCAAACATGTAAACTGCTTCTCAAAAACAGCTTCCACTCTGTTCATGCCTTGTCTGTTATATTTGATTCCCCACCCACCAAGGGGTGGGGCTCAATGCCCTACTGATATGGCCAAATCAATGTCTTAATCACAACTTAATCATACCCAGATTAACAGATCAGTTTATAAGCATGATCCAATTATATTTTTGTCATTCATAATTACATGAAACTGCCCAACTGCAGCAATGGCAAATCATTCTGAGTTGCACACCTGATTTTGGAGCTAAGATTTGGTGGAGAAAGCCCAGTATACTGAGTTCTTCTTGGGACCTTTCTAGGGACCACTGCAATGGTGATCATCACCCCATTTTGCTCAATGATGGCCACACCCAAATTAAAACAACCGCTTCATGAGATTCCATTTCTCCTGAACTTAATAGACTCCCTCTGATCCTGGTGCCCTGGCTTAATGCCCTCATTTGGGACTGCTCTAGACCCCATATAAGTATGTTCTTACTAACCCATTCCTGTGTGTGTAAGCATTTGTATGTAGGACATTTTCATGAGATTCAGAAAAGGGACCTTTTGATTAGTTCACTTTTTGTTAAATTGCTTAAGTTTAGTTAAGGGCCTCTGATTAGATTTCAGGCACCAGGATGGACAACAATCATTGTGCTGAAATCCTACATATATGGAACACACAGAGAAAGGGTGTTGCCATGTTTACCCTGCCATGTGCAAGAGGGCTCCAGGATCTCCTACAGCTGTGGTGAGACACAGAAAACCTAAGAGGCCAAGGGCGAGCTTCATGGGGCAGCTTGAAGCTGAAGACATCCAGGCCAGAGGAGAAGGGAGAGATGTGAGTAGTTGTGTGTTATGTTCCAGTGCTGAGCTCAGGGAGAAAGTGAGTTTGGAGGAGAAGGCAGAG
>JAKSZT010039341.1:0-18117 GCA_026826555.1 Tolypeutes matacus
CTGCAGGCAGGATCATCCCACCCACCATATCCATTGGATATAAACCCTCTCTCACTTGGAGGTGGAGTGGACATCACCATCCCAGTCCCCTCAGGTTTGGGGGAAGAACTATGGACTAGAGTCAACATGATGGTAGTCTGTTGTACACATATGGTGATTCTAGCAATGGAAGAAATTATTAAAATGACGTGGAGCCAGTGGTCACTTGACACTTTTGGGGCAGGAAGGGGATGAGCACTTGAAATACAGGGGCTCCTTTCGGATTTGGAGGTTGTCCTGAGTACCATTGTGGCAACAGATGTAGGCCATTTTAAGTCAGCACAAACCATTCAGAACTGTGTGGAATAGAGTGTGGTCTTCGGTGTGAACTGTGGTCTATGGTTGGTGGCAAGGCCCAGGATGTGTAAGTCCATTGAGGGTGGTGGGCCACACTTGTGGGAGATGTTTGTGTGGGATGTGGTTGAAGGTGGGCAAATTGGGAATCACAGTGGGTTCCGTGTAATATTTGGTAATCTAAGCACCTCTTAAAAAAAAAAAAAAATATATATATATATATATATAATATTTTTGTAAGCAATATATAAATAACATTTTTGTAAGCAAATGCACATATATGCATATATATTTATATATCATTTTACAAATATTGGTATGTATTGTGAAAATTTTGACTTTTACCCGCCATAAAAAATAAATAAATTTATAAAAAACGACTCAAAATGGATCAAAGATCTAAATATAAGAGCCAAAATCATAAAGACCTTGGAAGATAATGTAGGAAAGCATCTACAGGACCTTGTAATAGGAATGGGTTTCATGAACTTCACTGCCAAAGCACGAGCAGCTAGAGAAAAAATAGATAAATGGGATCTCCTCCAAATGAAAAACTTCTGCACCTCAAAGGATATTATTAAGAAAATAAAAAGGCAGCCTACACAATGGGAGAAAAATTTGGCAATCATATATCTGACAGGATCCTAATATCCTGCATATATAAAGAAATCCTACACCTTGAAAATAAAATGACAAACAACCCATTTAAAAATGGGCAACTGACCTGAAAAGACACTTCACCAATGAAGAAATACAAATGACTAAAAAGCACATGAAAAAATGCTCAACATCGCTTCCTATCAGAAAAATGCAAATCAAAACTACAATGAAATACCATCTTACACCCATCAGAATGGCAGCTATTAAAAAAACAGCAGACACTAAATATTGGAGAGGATAAGAACCCTCATCCACTGCTGATGTGACTGTAGTATGATCCAACCCCTGTGGAGGACAGTTTGGCAGTTCCTCAGAAAACTAAAAATAGATCTTCCATATGATCCAGCAATTCCACTGCTGGGTATGTACCCAGAAGAACTGAAAGCAAAGACACAAACAGATATATGCACACCAATGTACATAGCAGCATTGTTCACCATTGACAAAAGTTGGAATCAGCCACGGTACCCAACAACAGACCAATGGATAAGCAAATGTGGTACATACATACAATGGAATATTGCTCAGCTCTAAGGAGGAATAAAGTGCTAACACATGGAATAATGTGGATGAATCTTAAGACCTTATGTTGAGTGAGGCAAGCCAGGCATTGAAGGATGAATGATATATGACCTCACTGATTTGAAATGAGGAAAGTGAGCTGTCTCTGAGAACTATTGTCTGAAAGATAGGTTAACAAGTGAGAGAAAGAGAAGAGTAGGCTGTGAGCCATTACCCATATGGACATAACCTTTGGTAAAGGGATAATTTATAGTTCCATATTGAATGATAGGACATATTGGTAATGATATTACTGGGTTGGTTGGTGCAGGGTTTACAGGTGGGTAGACTAGGAAGGGAAGGTTGGAATACTCAAGGTATATAACTATGAATCTTGTCATTCCATGAGTCAAGACAGGGAAGTGTCATGTGCCCCAGGGGAAAAGGGTGGAAGGAACAGAAAAGAACAAACAAGGGATATTTAGTGGTCATGGGAAAGGTTTTACATTACCTTACAGTAATGGACACAGGAAATGGTAAATATCATCAATACATATTAAACTGTATCATCTAAAATATAAACTGTACTGTAAACTTTGACAATATTTAGTTGCTATATTTTACTCTCTGTATAACAGTTATAACATTGCTAACATTCCCCCCAAAAAAGGTTTTTATATGGGGTGGGGTAGGGGGAGGGTGGTTGGGTATGGGGGAGTCTCTAGTATTTGTGTGTGATTTTGCTGTGACCTAAAACTTCTTTGAAATGTAAATGAAAATTTGGGTTACACTGGGGAATGAGAGTGGGAAGGTGTCACGGTACAATGGACATCCTATAATACAGTGATAAAAGGAAAAAAGGATGTTTTTTTAAAAAGGGAATTTCTTTTGTTTTTTTTCCATTTTTTGAATGTCCCAATCCACTAATTATATTTTGTTTGTTTGTTTGTTTTGTTTATCCTGAGTTTCCTTGTGTTTATCTCTTGCATTTGAGTTTATCATTCTTGTTTCTTTTACCTAACAGCTGTATTTGGTTACAATATAAGCTAAATGTTCAAGGAATATTTAGATGACAGAAGGGTTACAATGGGGGCTACAGAGGATTATTGGTTGGGGGCATCTGGGAAGGGGGATTCATGGGAGTAAATTCTTCTGAATATACATGAAAGATATATAAAATTGTTCAAATGATCAAAGAATGGGGCACGGTCACAGTCAGTGGACAATCACTCAATAAATGAGGGAATCTGAATTCCCAGTCTTGGAGAGCTCTGCCACATTCTCCAAGGGAGCAGCAACAGCTCTCGGGGTGCAGGGACAGTGTCTGTCAAAAGAGGATGGGCCACTGAGGAGTTCTTGTTATTGATGACTAGCCTTATGAGTCTTTGCTCTTGTAATTGAAACTTAGCCTACTGTTATGGGGTGCCTAAGGGTTGCCACCTGAGAGCGTCCTACTTGCTCAAATGTGGCCTCTCTCTTAGCCAAACTCAGCATATGAATACATTACTTTCCCCCCAATGTGGGACATGACTCCCAGGGATGAGCCTCTCTGGCAATGAGGGATTAATATCAAGTGCAAACTGGCAACGTACTGGAAAAAGACCTTGAAGAAAATGGGGAAAGGTAGAGACATATGAGTTCAAGTGGCTAAGAGACTTCAAAGAGTCAGGAGATCATCCCAGAGGTAACGCTTATGAACACGGTAATAGGATCTCATAGAACACCAAAGTGCATCTCACCCCACAAAGAGGGGATCCTGAGGGCTCTGGAGACACCCAGGACCTATATAAAGAGGGATAGCCCCAGAGACTTATGTCTTATCAGTGGGCTGTATTTTGGAATCTGTGCTCCTGAGAGTGAAAGAGTTGGACTCAAATAAGTCCTCCCTGAACATGATTCATCAGTCCCTTCTATTCAAACCTATATGTGATGCTGGAGTTTTTAGATGTACTTCCAGAGACTGGAGCCTCTGGACTAACTATATGCCAGCTGTGCCTGGAATCTCGGTGGAGCTGCAACTCCTACCCTACAGCTCAATATACTCATCCAAGTCACCTGGCGAGGAGACAACGATGGGTAGCGGCCATCCCAGGGAATGGAGAGGGCCTGCAGTCGCAGGCAGGATAATCCCACCCACCATATCCATGGGCTATAAGCCCTCTCTCACTTGGAGATGGAGTGGACATCACCGTCCCAGTCCCCTCAGGATTGGGGGAAGTACTATGGACTAGAGTGAACTTAATGGTATTCTGTTGAACATATATGGTGATTTTTAGCAATGGAAATAATTTTTACAGTGAGGTGGAGCCAGTGACCACTGGACACTTTTGGGGCAGGGAAGGGAATTGCAGTTGAAATACAGGGGCTTTTTCAGAACTTGGTGGTTGTCCTGAGTGCCATTGTGGTGATGGATGTAGGCCATTTTAAATCAGCACACACCATTCAGAACAGTGTGGGAGAGAATGTGGTCTAAAATGTGAACTGTGGTCTATGCTTGTTGGCAAGGCAGCAGGATGTGTTTATCCATTGAGGGTGATGAGCCACAGTGATGAAGGATTTTTGTGTGGATGTTGTGGGAGGTGTGGGAGGTGGGAAACATGGGAATCCCTGTAATTTCTGTGTAATATTTAGGTAATCTAAGCACATTTAAAAATATGTATATATAATAAATAAATAAATAAATAAATAAATAAATAAATAAATAAATAAATTCATATATCTAAATGACTATTGAATGGATAAAGAAATAATGATATCCATGGCCTAGGACCTAAATAAAGTGTTAAAATACACCATAAAATAATATGTAGCATAAAATGGGTAAATGAATATGTAGCAGTTGGATATAATTATGATTTCCAAAAATAGATACTGGATTATGCTTGTAAACTGGTCTGTTAATCTGGGCACGGTTAAGTTATGATAAGGGCATTGACTGGCCCAGAGTCCATAGGTCATTGAGCCCTGCCTTTTGGTAGGTGGGGTCTCAAACATAAAAAGACATGGCAAAGGACAGAGCTGGAGCAGTTTTTGATGTTGGAGTTTGATGATCAGGGACAGATGGACCTGGGGAAAAGAGACAACATATTCACCCGACATTTCAGAAATGACCTTGTGGAGAGAGGCAAAGCTTAGAGAGCCTCATAGTCTACAGCTGACCTTGTGGAGGAAACAGAGGAGATGAGCCCAGAGAGAAATGCATCCCTGGGATGAGTGGAAACCAAGAAGTCTGAACACTCGCAAATGTCAGCAGCTGTCTTGCTCCAAGACAGGGTAACAGACTTTGGTGAAGGAAGAAATTTATGCTTAATGGCCTGGTAAGTGTAGGCTTCTACCCCAAATAAATACCCTTTATAAAGACCAACAGATTTCTGCTATTTTGCATCAGCACACCTTTGGCTGACTAATAAAAGATACAAAATGTTTTAAAATACAGTATTTGCTAAGTCAATAACAAATATTAAGGTCAGATTTGGGAAGGCAAGTAAAAGTGTTATAATTTCCCTGGTAAACTTTAAAGAATATTAATGAGTGCATCTCATCCAAATAAATAGAAGAAAAATAAATTGAATAAAAATAGTCCAAAGCAAAATATTCAGGATTTCCTGGGTTGCCATTTGGCTTTTGTTCTGGGGCCACCTAACTCGTGCATCTTTGGAAGCTGCACCTTTCTTATACTTCAGAAGCCTGATGGTTCCAGGGTTGTTTTATCGGCTGTTGTTTTGTCCCCATCATAAATCAAGTGCTGTATCACTTCCCCATTTCCTAATTTTGAAGTCACCAAACTGAATGTGATTCTCTTTTGAAGCAAGAAGGACCATGAATGATAGAACAAATAAAAAGGATATATTTTTGCGCTTCCCAAATTGAACACTCAGAAAATTGATATTGGATCTTTCCTCTTTTCTAATGATTGCATTCAATTCTATAAATTTCCCTCTAAGCACTGCTTTTGCTGCACCCCAGAAACTATGAAGAAACATAGGACATTAAGAAGCAGAAAGAACCACATCACAGAAGATTGTGAGTGAAGCGATATCCACATCCACAACAGTATAGACTTAAGATGAACACAGAGTATGTAAGAAATTTGGGAAAATATGTTCTCTGACCACAAGCATTGTTTCCTCGAGATAATGCTTCTATGAATGTCACTTCACTTTGAAGGAATTTGCATCATGCTTACTTATGCATGAGGAAATCTATGTAAGGAAAATGAATGAAGACAATGAGTTTTGCCACATTGCCCACATGCTAGTCCTCCCCTTTAAGTGTAATTAGTGTGATGTTTTCCTGGAAATTCAACCTCATGAGATACCTGAGAAATAATATTTCAGAGAAACCATTTGGGATTTCATGTATTTGGGAAAGCTAGAGTCAAATAAAGGAAATATACAGGATTAAAACCCTGTGTATATAAGGAATTCTGAAATCCTCAGCCAGGGATTAAATCTCATTGATGATGAAATATTCATACATTAATAAGTGTTATAATGAACATGGGAATACTTCCTTCTGAAACCAAACTCATGGAATATGAGAAAATTCAATCTAGACAGAAACCATATGAGTGTCCTGGATGAAGTCTGCTCTTTCTAGTCATTTTTTTACTCCCCATTTTAAAACCATACAGGGGAAGAAGCATAGAAATGTAATAAATGTGGGAAAGTTTTCAACCTGAAAGAAAACCTCTTTATTGATCAGAAAATTCTTACTGAAGAGAAATCATATATATGTGGGAAAGCTTTAATTCAAATGTCCAATCTCAGATACAAGAGATTGCCTACTGCAAAGAAACACTGTGCATATAAGGCATGTGAAAAAGCCTTTAGGTACAAATCATATCTCACTGAAAATGAAAAAATTCATAGTGGACAGAAACAAAATGAATGTAAAGAATGCAGAAAAGCCTTCAGCCAAAAGCAATAGTTCATTTAACATCAGAGGATTCATTCTGAATAAAAACCCTATATATGCAATGAATATGGAAAAGCCTTCAACCAGTAGGAAAAAATCGTTAACCATATGAGAATACATACTGGAGAGAAACTGTAAGAATGTGATGGATGTGGGACAGCTTTTATTCAGAAGTCAAGCCTCATTACACACCAGAGAAGACAAACTGGACAGAAACCCTATATATGTAAGGAATGTGGGAAAGCCTTCAATAGCAAATCAAATCTCACTGACCATGAGAATATACATAGTGGAGGGAAACCCTATATGTGTAAGGAATGTGGAATAGACTTCAACCAGAGGCAGTATCTCATTATACATTTCAATACTCATACTGGAGAGAGACCCTGTGAATGGTATGAATGTGAATCTCCAAAGAGTCTCCACCTCCAGTCTGTGCAAATTGTTGCCAATCTTTTATGGAAGTGGCTGTGACTGTGCAATTCAGTCATATTCCTCTTGGAAAAGTGCACTTGCAGTTTGTTCTGAGATCTATCTGCTCCTTCCACATCTTCTTCCACACTCACCTGTGTTCAATTTTTTACCACTAATTTATGCATCAGAACTTGATATTTCTCTTGGTTTATGTAAAGTTGGGCTCTCCAATTATTTCATATTTTCCTGGTTGTTTACACTGGTTGTTCAATCCATTACATTCTGGGTAAGCATTTAAAACATTATCTTTTAAAAAATAATGCTGCCCATTATTGTAGCATTTTCTTATAAAGCACCCCAACCATTGATATTTTTTCAGTTTCTTCACCTGATTCTGATGTGGATTCAAGTTTAACAGCAACTGGACTACAGTGGCCTGTTTTCTACTTAACTGCAATTTTCTTTATTATTTTAAATCAGAAAGGATTCTTTCATAATTAGATGATATACTTTTATCTCAAGTATTTTAGGAAGTTAGAAAATTTATTTATATTCTTAAATTGTACACCTATAATTTTCTCATACGTGATAGGGTGTGGGATGGATGAAACTAAAGAATGCATTTAATTAGTCTGAGAAATATCTGGCATCTGCACCCTCTGAAGTTTTCTGCAAACATGGCACTATCTCACAACCTCACTTCTATTCTTATCCTCCCCAGATCCCAGGACTTTCTGGGATCCCATACTATTTATTAGACTCACTGGCTTAATGTTGCTCATTCTGTTGATTTTATTGCTGTACCCAATGCTTTAATGTGAATTTTGACATATCTTTCCTGGCAACAACACTTTTCATCTTGGTATTGCTCTTTCTTTAGCCACCCCAATATTGGAGAAGGTGAATGTACAACTGGAAGCAGGAGATCTGAGTCTGTGTCTGTGATCCAGGAGGGGTAGAGTAAGAGCAGCCTCCTCAGAGGGTCCATGGGAAGGAGGGAAGGGCAAAAGGAGAAGGAGCAGGAAGTTTCCTGTCTGTGCCCTAACTACTCTGCTGCACCAGATCCCAGGTCCCATGCTTTTATCTGCCCCTGCCCACCTGGCGAACCACTTCCTGAGGCAGGTACATCATAGTGGGGCGTCTGTGACTTTAGTCTAGTCCCCAAACCATGTGACTCCCCTGCCTGACTCCCTGTTTTTAGGACTTTCTGGCAAAGTCCACTTCCTCCTCTGTCTTACCAGTACTCATTACTGCCTTGTCTGGAGACAACCACAGTTTACAGGTGTATTCAATAGGCAGCAGCATCACACTGCCATTTGGGAAAAGGGCATCTCTCCAACATTGTGTCCCTGTTTGAGTGTGCCAAGTGCTGCCAATGCAAAATACCAGAAATAAGTTGGCTTTTATTGGAATTTATTAATGTTATTAATGCTGTCTTAGCAAGGGTCAGCTGCTCCTGGACTCCTGCCACGGCAAAATGTTGGGCCTGCCTGTCTCCCTCTGCCTTCTCTTCCAAACTCACTTTCTCTCTGAGCCCGACAATGGGCCATCAGACACAATTGCTCACACTTCTCCTTTCTCCTCTGGCCTGGATGTCTTCAGCTTCAAGCTGCTCCATGACTCTAGCCTGTGGCCTCTCCCTCAACCACTCAGAGTTTCTGTATCTCTCCACAGCTGTAGGAGATCCTGGAGCCCTCTCCCACATGGCAGGATAAACATGGCAGCAATCTTTCTCTTTGTGTTCCATGTATGTAAGAATTCATCACAATGATTGGGGTCTATCCTGGTGCCTAAAATTTAATCAGAGGCCCTTAACTAAACTAAGGCAATCTAACAAAAAAATGACCTAATCAAAAGGTCCCTTATCTGAATCTACCTAAATGTCCTACATACAAATGGCTTACACACACAGTAACCGGTCAATAAGAACATACTTTTCCGGGGTCCACACAAGACTCAAAAAAGAGCGTTAACCCAGGGCACAGGGATCAGGAGGGGTCTCCTAAGTCTGGGAGAAATGGGAACTCATGAAGCAGTGGCTGTACTTTGGGTGTGGCCATCATTGAGCAAAATGGGGTGCTGACCACCATTACACTGGTCCCTAGAATGGTCCCAAGAAGAACTCAACATACAATGCTTTCTCCACCAAATCTTAGCTCCAAAATCAGGTGTGTAACTTGAGAAGTGTGCCATTATACCCATCCCCAGAGACAGAGCACACAGATTTTACCTAGGGAGGGGAACAGGAATCACGTTGTAAAACTGAAAGTCCCTAATTTCTTCTCCAAAGAACTAATTACATTTAAAACAAAATGGAGAAATTCAACCCATGGGCACTGTCAAAAACAGTGGAGATCATCGATGGCCTGAGATTAAATTTATCTCAACCCTTCAGGAAGGAGTGAAATACATATTTTTACAGATGAGTAAAATCTAATAAAGTCATACTTCTGGGAAGATGGCAGACTAGTAATACACAGGAATCTCTTCTCCAGAAATGTAGTTAGAGAACAGGGTGACACCATGCCAAAACAGATCTTCTAGGATTTACGACAGCAGGTGCAGTCTGCACACCACCCAGAGGAGAGTGGGGCAAAACAGGGAAATCACGATGACAGAAACAGAACTGAGGGTTTGAACCAGCAGTGGCTGCTGCTGCCAGTGTCCTCCACCACACCCTTTATAATTCTTGGGCCCCTGGGCCTGCGATTACAGACAAAGTGGGCTCCAGGGATCTACCACTCCCAGAAAGGGTAGAGAGAGGGACACAGCCTTAGGCTGACTCAGGTTCTAATCTGCAAATTGCGCTGCAGATCCCCATGGACCCTTCCATATGACGGTTTGCCCTGGGAGCCTAGGAAGGACTGGAGAAATCCGTCCCTTGCAACCTCCCTCTCTTCTAGCCTGGACTAATTGCTGAGGATTCCACAGGAGAGGGGAGAGAGAGCCGGGTGCTGACCCAGCTTTTGACTCACAGGTTTGGTCTTCCCTGTCTCAAGAGCCCTTCCAGGCCAGGTGAGGCTGTGCCATTGTTTGCCTTAGAGCCTGCAAGGCGCTAAAGATATACAAACCTCACAATCTCCTGCACTACTAACAGGGACTGATTATTTAGGATTCAGAGGAGCAAGTAAATATTTCCTAGCTGGGAAAAGGGAGGGAGCTACCAGAGAAGACTGGAGAACTGTCTCATAAAGTTTGAATTACAAGCCTTTTAGCCCCCAGACAGGAAGCTCTACCATATTGATCTAGTCTGTGCCACAAAAAATACACACTGACCATGCCTTGAATTGAGAGCTGCCAATGACCGCCATCCCCTGGCAGAATAAGGAAGTGCACATAAGAAAATTAATAAGTAGGAGAGGATTTTCCTGGCCTCTATATCGTCCCTGCCCAAGAGAACCTACAACCAATTACTGGGTCCAGTGCCCAGCTGTGAGCAACCAGAAGGACAATCCTAACAATCAAGGTTGAGCCAAAAATTAAAGATCTGTGGTAACTCACAGCTTCCTGCAACTAAAACCCTATTAAAGGAAAGAGATAGATCATCTAAATAAAATACAACCTAACCAGATGCCTAAACACAAGCAAAAAATTAAGAGCCATACTAAGATAATAGAAGACATGGCTCAAAAAAGGAATACATTAAAGTTCCAGAATAGCTGCAGAATATGAGAGAACTAATAGGTGAGATGAGCACAAATTTCCAAAATCAAATTCATGAGATGAAAGGCAATATACTTAAAGAGATAAATGACATTAAGAAGATATGGAGCGAATGCAAAGAAGAATTTGAAATCCTGACAGAAAAATAACAGAGTTCAAGGGAATGAAAGCACAATAGATGAAGTCAAAAACACATTTGAGGTATACAACAGCAGACTCGAAATGATAGAAGGAAGAATAAGTGATACCAAACACAGAGCAGCTTAAATTGAAGAGAGAAAAGAACACAGAGAGAAAAGAATGGAAAAAATTTATCAGGGGTTCAGAGAGTTGAATGATAACACAAAACACAACAACATACATGTCATGGGAGTTCCAGAAGGGGAAGAGAAAGGAAAAGGTGCAGAAAGAGTATTTGAGGAAATAATAGCTGAAAATTTCCCAACTCTCAAAAAAGAAATGAACTTACATGTCCAAGAAGCACACCATACCCCAGTGAGTATAAATCCAAATAGACCTATGCCAAGACACATACCATTCAGAATGTCAAATGTGAAAGATAAAGAGAAAATTCTGAGAGCAGCAAGAGGGAAGCAAACAATCACGTACAAAGGATGTCCAGTAAGACTTAGTGCAAATTTCTCTTCAGAAACCGTGGAGATGAGAAGACAGTGGTATGATACAACTTGGAAACTGAAAGAGAAAAACTGCCAGCCGAGAATTCTTTATCCAGCAAAACGGTCCTTCAAATATGGAGGTGAGTATAAAAAATTCAAAAACCAACAGAAACTAAGAGACTTTGCCAAAAAGAATCCGCCTTTGCAGGAAATATTAAAGGAAGCCTTAGAACCTGAAAGAGAAAGACAGGAGAGAGAGGCTTGGAGGATTGTATAGAAGAAAGAAAAGAGAAAGGATAACCAAAAGAGTAAAAAGAGAGACAAAAAACAGGATGGCATAGGAAAACCAAAGTATACAATGGAGGAAATATATAATGCATTTTCAGCAATATCATTGAATGTGAATGGATTAAATTCCCCAATTAAAAGATACAGGCTGACAGAACGGATTAAAAACATGAGTCATCCATATGCTGCTTGCAAGAAACTCACATCAGACTCAGGAATACAAACTGGCTGAAAGTACAAGATTGGAAAAAGATATTCCACGTGAATAGTAAAGAGAAAAGAGCAGGTATAGCTATACTAATATCAGACAAAACAGACTTCAAAAGCAAAAAAGTGATAAGAGATACAGTAGGCCATTACATATTAATAAAAGCGATGATCCTCCAGGACGATATAACAGTAAGAAATATCTATGTACCTAACAAGGATACCCCAAAATATATGAACCAAACTCTGGCAAAACTTAAGGAAGTAATAGACATTTCTACAATAATCGCTGGAGATTTCAACACCTCTGTCACATCATTAGATAGAACAACTAGACAGAAGCTCAACAAGGAAACAGAGAAATTGAACAATATGATAAACAAGTTAGACCTAACAGACAAATACAGAGCACTGCATCCAAACTCAGCGGGTTATACATTCTTCTCAAGTGCCCATGGATATTCCTTCAGGATAGACCACATGTGAGGTCACAATTCAGCTCTCAATAAATATAAAAAGATTGAAATTATACAAAGCAACTTCTCAGATCATAATGGAATGAAACTAGAAATCAATAACTGACAGGAAAAAAGTTAATTGGCAAATGTGTGGAGACGGAACACACACTCTTAAATATTCGGTGGGCCTAAAAAGAAATTGCAAGTGAAATCAATAAATATATTGACACACAAAAAAATGAGAATACAATGTATCAAAACTTATGGAATCCAGCAAAGGCAGTCTTGTGAGGGAAATTCATTGCCCTAAATTCCTATATTAAAAAACAAGAAAGAGCTAAACTCAAAGATTTATCTGAACAACTAGAGAAACTAGAAAAAGTACAGCAAACCAATCCCAAAGCAAGCAGAAGGAAAGAAATAATAAAGATTAGAGCAGAAATAAATGAAATTGAGAACAGAAAAGCAATAGAGAAAATCAACAAAACCAAAATCTGGTTCTTTGAGAAGATCAATAAAATTGACAAATCCCTTACTAGACTAACAAAGAGAAAATGAGAGAAGATGCAAATAGACACAATCAGAAATAAAAGTGGGAAATTACAAATAACCTCATAGAAATAAAAAGAATCATAAGAGGATATTATGAGAAACTATATGCCAACAAACTAGACAACCTAGATAAAATGGACAAATTTCTAGAAACACATAACCAACCTACACTGTTGCTACAAGACATACAAGAACTTAACAAACCAATCACAATTAAGGAGATTGAATTCATCATCAAAAATCTCCCAGCAAAGAAAAACCCAGGACCAGATGGTTTCACAGGTGAATTCTACCAAGCATTTCAAAAAGAATTAACACCAATCCTGTTTAAACTCTTCCAAAAAATTGAAGAGGAGGGAAAATTACCCAACACATTTAATGAAGCCAACATCACCCTAATACCAAAGCCAGTAAAGATTCCATGAGGAAAGAAAATTACAGAACAATCTCTCTAATGAACATAAATGCAAAAATTCTCAGCAAAATTATGCAAATCGAATCCAAGAGCATATCAAAACACTTATACATCATGACCAAGTGTGATTTAATCCTCCTATGCAAGGCTGGTTCCACATAAGACAATCAATGAATGTAATACACCACATTAAGAAATTGAAGGAATAAAACCACATGATCATCTCAATAGATGAAGTCATTCGACAAAATCCAACATCCTTTTTGGATAAAAATACTTCAAATATAGGAATAAAAGGAAAATTCTTCAATATGATAAAAGGCATATATGAAAAACCCACAGCCAACATCATACTCAATGGGGTAAGGTTGAAAGTTTTCCCTCAAAGATCAGGAACAAGACAAGAATGCCCACTGTCACCATTGTCATTCAACATTGTACTAGAAGTTCTAGCTAGGGCAATTAGACATGACAAAAAAATAAAGGATTCTTGTATAAGGGGTGAGATAGGTGTGCTCTTTCATTCTTTTGGTTATAGATATCCAGTTCTCTGAAAACACCATTTGTTGAAGAGATGATTTTTTTCCCATTAGAGTGGGCTTGGTAGGTTTCTCAAAAACCAATTTACTGTGTAGGTGAGGGTATATTTCTGGGTTCTCAATTCTATTCCACTGATCGATGTGTCTATCTTTATGCCAGTACCATGCTGTTTTGACCACTGTAGCTTTGTAATAAATTTCAAGGTCAGGCAGTGAAATCCCTCCCACATTGCTCTTCTTTTTTAGAATGCTTTTGGCAATTCGGGTGCACTTACCCTTCCAGATGAATTCGGTAATTGCCTTCTCTAATTCTGTAAAGCAAGCTGTTGGGATTTTGATTGGTATTGCATGGAATCTGTGAATCAGTTTGGGCAAGATTGACATCTTCATAATATTTATTCTTCCAATCCATGAATACGGAATCTCTTTCCATTTGTTTTGGTCTTTTTTCATTTCTTCCAGCATTGTTTTGTAGTTTTCTGTATATAGGCCCTGTACTTATTTGGTTAAATTAACTCCTAGTTATTTGAGGCTCTTTGTTGCTATTGAAAATGGAATTTTCCTCCTGATTTCCTCCTCAGGTTGTTCAGTACTAATGTACAAAACATTACCAATTTTTGCATGTTGATCTTGTATCCTGCCACTTTGCTTACCACATTTATTAGTTCAAATAGCTTTGTCGTGGATACTTCAGGATTTTCTAAATACAGGAACATGTCATCTGCCAACAGTGAGAGTTTTACTTCCTCCTTTCCTGTTTGGACGCCTTTAGTCCTATGCTTCTTCATAATTTGTGGGGTGCACCAAAAAGAGTGCTTTGAGGGAAATTAATAGCATTGAATGCATTCATTAGAAAAGAGGAAATATCCTATATCAATCATCTAAGTGTCCAATTTGGGAAGTGCAACAATATCTCATTTTTATTTGTTCTATCATTCATGGCTCTTCTTGTTTCAAATGAGCCTCACATCCAATTTGGTGACTTCATAACAAGGAAATGGGGAAGCGATACAGTACTTGATTAATGATGGGGACAAATCAACACCCCATAAATCAACCCTGGAACATTCAGGCTTCTGAAGGCTAAGAAAGCTACAGATTCCAAAGATGCACGAGTAAGGTGGCCCCAGAACAAAGGCCAAAATGGCAACCCAGGAAATCCTGAACACATTGTCTTGGACTGACTATTTTTATTCCATTTGTTTACTTCTATTTATTTAGATGAGATGTACTATTTAATTTTCTGTAAAGTTTTCCATGGAAATTAAAACAGTTTTGCTTGCCTTCCCAAATCTGCACTTATTATTTGTTATTGACTTGCCAAATATTGTTAAAACATACTTAATAAAAGAACTATGTGTAACAAACAAGTTATTAAATTATTTATATATGCAATATATTGTATTGAAGTTTTGATTAGTATTTAAGTATATTTTACATAACTCATAACTACAGTAGATTATACAACAGACATCCAATGAATAAACTTTTATTTCTTAAGCATTTAAGATTCTTAGTAGCATGATTAGAATGATGTCAAATTTTTTTATATTGTATACTTTCAGGCATAGGTAAAAACAAATTAGTATTTCCTTTTTGGGCAGTGGGGTCATACATTAACATGTAATTTTAATCCTTGCATTGGTTTTGTTGTTAACATTATAATTAGAATTGGGGCTGTTGTTTACTGAGTTGAATATAAACTTGATTTATTGTTGGCTATTTTACAGGAAGGGGAATGTGGGATGGCTTGACCTGTTTAAGAAAATATTAAAGAAAGCTTAAGCAAGTTTTAAAATAAAGTGATAGTGACATAACTGGATATTAATTTTTTGCAACAAACTAGCAATATTTGAGACCACTGCATCCTGCAGTGGTGTTATTTTATCTTACTAAAATTTACTGTTATGCACTACCCTGTCAGCCTTTAATGGCTGCTTTCTTCTTCTAGTTATAACTAAAAATTATGATTAATAACATTACATTTTATTTACTATTTTATTGAAACATGATTATATTTTAAGGAATTTTATACCCTTTTAAAGTATTCATATGAACTTTTTGTTCATACAACTTTAATTGTTATAAAAATAGAAAATTTCTTTTAATTATACAACAGTTTTAAATACTTCATTTAACTTATATCACATGAACTTAACTATTTTTAGTATTTTACTTGTTTTTTAGGTAAAAGTTCAAGTTATTTGTGACAGTTTGAAATAAAAGCTGTCTTTCAGGATTTGACATTGAGAAAGCAGGTTCAAACGTTGTGTTCTTCTTAAAAGTTATAAGACCTGATTCTTCATGGAAATGATAAGGTTAAAGTACATGAAGCTATTTTGATAAAACAGACTTTCTTTATTGCATATTGACTTTTGAGGAGAAAAAGTTTGTAAACTTTTACTAAAACAGAATACTGACTTGAGAAACTTTGAGAAAGAATAAAATATTAACATTACATTATTACATTGTTTGACATTAAAGCTTTTAAATTTTTATACATAGATTGCTTAAATTTTACTTAGCTTTGACAACAAAAATTCCTTTTTCACAAGCCTTTTGCAATTTTATATTTATTCAGTTTTTGTCCCACATTTTACTTTGTTTTAATAACTAGTTTTTTAATCTTAGGATAAAGGTGGGCAACATGGAAATCCTAGTGGGTTCCGTGTAATATTTTGGGTATCTAAGCACCACTTAAAAAATATATATATATATGTATTTTAGATATATATATATATATATATATATATATACATAAATAACATTTTTGTAAGCAAATGCATATATATGCATATATATTTATATATTGTTTTGCAAATGTTGGTATGTATTGTGGGGATTTTAATTTTTACCCACAATATAAATAAAATAAAATAAAGACAGAAAAACAAACAAACAAAAAAAACAAACAAACAAACAAAAAAATGACTTTCTTTTCTTTAGTAATAAAAGCACATTCTATATACCTTCCACACTTAAGTTACGACAATGATTTTGGAAACTACTTACAAGCAAATTTCTGACAACATATAATTACCATCAACATTAAACAAAGTTGTTAGAATAATGATTTAATTTGATTAAAACTATTTTTTATAATTTTAAACTAATATCAATTTTTATTTATTAATATAAGTGCTTATTTAATTTTTGGCCATTTGAATAGAGCTCTCATAATAATCCTCATTTATCAATTTAATATCACCATCCAGAAGTATCAAAATATACATTGACACTGAACAAACAGACAAATACAAAAAGAATTATGACACACTAACAGAAACATAAAGCTTACTAATTTGACCCATAATTTCACTCCTTTGTTATGGCTGTCTTCAAAATCTCTATCATTTCACATCTTTGAGTTTACTATTTTAAGATTTTTTCTGGAAACTTTGTTACCTGTAATATATAAGCTTGTTCCTTGAAACACTTTTGTTTGTAATCAGCAACCAGCCAGGACAACTTAAACAGCCTAAATACAGTTAAGTGCTAATTTAGCAGTTTATACAGATATTTAACATTTATATTTTGGATTACTACTCTTAAGGAGTACACTTAGGCTCAAAGTTCAGATTACTGCGGTAGGCCTTTTAATTCCTTTTCTTAATTTTGGGTATACTCAGTGATTGACTAATAAACTTAGTTTCAGCTGAGGAAGAATTGCCAGCTGTACCGCTTTTGGTAACTGCCTTAAGTTCTATTACAGGCTGGAGTGGACTGCTCTGTTGCTGACTAGGTAAATTTGAGCAAGACTGGGAAATGTGCTCATATTGTGTCTCTGAGGGCCTTGAGCAAGGCCAGCTTGGAAGTTTCCAGTGTTATTAATGAGACTACCATTTTTCTGATATTTAGAATGGCATTCCTTGGCACAGTGTAACACTTTTTGGCATTTCAGACACATATGACTTGGTATTGATTTATTATTGCTGTGAAATGGAGCTCTTACACTAGTTTTGGTTTGGCAAAGTTTTTCTCATATCACCTGGTTTCCCCCATTTAAAGCAATTTACATTAGTAACCATAGGACTATGTCCCTTTAGAGCAGCTGCAAAAAGGTTCATGTTATATGAATTAGGCCCACTGTTTTGGCATATTTTTATGTAATCCTGTAAAGTCCTTCCATTTGCCTTGATCAGACATAAAGCCTTTTTACAATCAGTGTTAGCACAATCAAAAGCCAACATCAGAATAAGCATTTCTTAAGATCAGATTGAGTTACTGCCTTGTTGACTACATCTGCCAGCCTTGCTACAAATTCAGCATAGGGTTCAGTATTTCCATGAACAATTTTTGAAAATGATTGTACAGCCTGTCCAGGGGTGGAGATTCATCGCAAGGGAGCTAGGTAGCACAATCACGCTTGTACAATGGCATATCATCATGGGAATCCCAGTCCATTGACCTGTTCCTAATATTTGTTCAGCAGTAATAGGCACTGTTGGATTTTGCTGTTGATTTTGTCATGCTACAATATTAGCTTCATCAGCCCACCAAGTTTTAAATTGTAAAAATTCTGCTGAATTAAGGACAGCTTGAGCTATCAAATC
>JAKSZT010039342.1:0-10119 GCA_026826555.1 Tolypeutes matacus
GGGACCTCCCGATAAAAACAAAATAAAAAATAAAAAATAAAATAAAGGGAAGCAATCCTGGCAGTCATGTAGGTGAGAGGCTCAGATCCTCAGGTGAGAGTGAGCCAGAGTGAGGCTGGGCTCTGAGCCTCACCTTGTTGTAATGGGCTGCATTTTGGGCTCAAACCTGTGAATAGACACCTAAAGTCTCCTGAGCTAGTTCTTATCTCAGATAGAGGAGGGCATCAGGGGCCAGGCAGAGGCAGACGGAGGTTTTTGTCTCACTTCCCCATGTGTCTGAAGCACTGTGGGAGCCTCATTGCTCACATCATATGATGAGCAGTAATAGTCAGCCTCGTCCTCAGGCTGGAGGCCTGAGATGGTCAGGGAGGCTGTGTTGCCAGATGTGGAGCCTGAGAACCGAGCTGGGATCCCCGAGGGCCGAGTAGTTCCCAGCATCACAGTCTTCGGGGCACTCCCTGGGTGCTGCTGGTACCAGCCTGCACCAACTATACCAATATCGGTGCTGCTGCTCCCTGTGCAGGTGATGGTGACTGTCCCTCCCAGAGACCCCGACACTGAGGCTTCCTGAGTCAGCCCAGACTGTGCCCAGGACCCTGCAATGAAGGAAAAGGAAACAAGGACAGTGAGACTGGAGTCATGGCCATGTTACACCCCCAGGACAAGAGGAACATGGCAGGGCCTGAGTGTTCTCTCTCTGTCCCTTCTCCTGGCCCACTGACATCTGGTCACCTGGGCAGAGAGTGAGGAAGGTGAGGAGGAGGGGAGTCCAGGCCATGGTGGAGATGCCCCCAGAGCTCTGCTTCCTGAGGCCCCACAGCTGCCTCTGTGCGGCCCAGAGTCTCTTTTACCTACTTCCCTACTTAGGGGAGAGAGGGCCCCACATGCAAATCATTGCCTGCCCCCTGAGGGCCTCCACCGCTGAGCTTTCCCTGAGTCCTCTCTGCTTGGGGCTGGGCAGGGCTGGCCTGAATTTCCTCAGGGGATTTGAGCACTTGGCTGCTTTGCCACCAGGGCACTGAGCAAGAGGCTCCCCACAAGGAGCCAGGAGGCTCAGGTCCCAGCTGATGAGTCCCACAGAACCCCTGCTGCCTTGGGGCAGATTCACTCAGGTCTGGTAGGCAAAGCAGGGACCCTGGAGAGAGAGAACTGGTTCCTGCACTCCTGCCCACTACCCCCTCCTTAGAGCCAGGGGGCACCTCTTCAGGCTGCAGTCTCTTCAACATAGCTAAGCCCTGAGCTCAGTGTGGAGGCCTCCCCAGCAGGGAATCTCTGAGGACGTGGTTCCACCAAGAGGTCACTGAGGGAATTTGCTGTGGATTGGGCAACTAGAAGGACACAATCTTTTATGTGAAAATCACGAAGTGAATTTGCTTATATATTATCTATACTTGTTTTCTCACTACATAGGTCAAATTGAGCCCTTGCACATAAAATTATTTGGCCTGAAAAGTGGGAAATATTTGTATCGTGTCCCTTACCAGAAAAGTTTGCTTTGCTCTGCTCTAGGCCTGCTCTTCTACTATGGGAGCCAGTGGCCACATGTGGCTGTAGGCACTGGAGCTGGGGCAAGACCAAATTGAGACATGACATAACTGTAAGACACACACTAGATTTAGGACACATTAAAAATAAAGAACACAAAATATTTCATTAATAACTTGGCATATTGATTGAAAGTTGAAATTATAATACGTGGATATATTGAGTGGAATAAAATATATGATTCAAATTAAATTCCTCTCTTTTTTTTGTTTTTTTTACCCTTTTTATGTTGGAATACATTGCATTACACATGTGCCTCTCATTCCATGTCTGTGGACAGCACCTTCCAGACTGAGTGCAGTCAGGGGTCTCATTTGATGTGTTCTGCTCTGACCTGAACATCTGCACCTTCATGGGGGCAGGGGCACAGGGAAAGGATAATAATGTGTCCCTTGTCCACTAGGAATAGTGGGATACCCCCCAGGACATTCTGATGTCTCCCAGAACTTCTGGAAGAGAACCATTGTCTGCAGATGGTCTTTTCTGATGTAACCACCCAGGGAACCGTGAGACCTCTCTCCCCCATATGCTTCTGTGGCTGGGACCTTAATTTTCACAATATTTCAATTCAAGGTAAAATGGCCATTCCTTCCATGATGACTTGTATTTTGGATCCTTGCGCCTGGACAAGTCCATGTGTAGCTTGAAACTTTACATAGCATGGAAGAACATAGAATTAAAATGGAAAATCACTCTTCACATCCTCTCCTCCTCTCTAGAAACACCCCAAAACTTAAGGTAACCACAAAAATAAATGCTATTTATTGACCAGAAAGCCAAAATTCTACTGGCTGTCTTTGTGATGTGGTTTAAATATTAATCCAAACCCCAAGCAGATATATCATGCCCATATTTAAGGCTTTCCTTTCCCTGAAACTCAAAAGTCTATGTGTTTCCAAATCTTTGCCATCACACCTCCACATTAGATCTTAAATGACACTTCTTCCTTCCTTTTCCAATATCACTTGTCTAGGAAAGTCCATCATCCTATGCCTGAATTTTGACCTTTATCTCCTAACTAGTCTCCCTGTCTGTTTTTCCCCCAGTTTATCCATCAATCCTTTCTGCATTCTGCTGCTAGAGAGTTCTCTCTATATGCTAGTGTGACCATGTCACTCCCAGATAAGTACTCTTCTTTGATCCCTCATGGCTCTTACAGTCAAGCACGCACTTCTCAGGATGTGTTTCCTCTATTTTCTGGCCAAATCTCTCCTTAATCTCATCCAGAGTCATCCAGATTCACTTCTCCTGACCCAGGTTCCACTCCACTCGGTCCTGTCTAGTCCCACGTCATGTTTCTCAGTTCTTTGACTGGACATCCAAACTTTCTTTTCTTCTATTTATTGGGACATGCTCTGGTCAATGCCTAGAGCCTTCTTCCTCTCATGAACTCCATCTGGGTCAATCCCATTAATTCTACAGGATCCACCTTAGTAGACATCTCCCCTTCTGGTCATACTTCTGTGGCCCAAACCTGCCTCCAGCACACTCTCTCACTGGGGACCTTTCTCAGTCTGTCTTACCCTTGCCCCCTTTACTTATACTCTTTCAGCTCCATTCAGGAACTGGTGGGGACAGATGGAGGAGGAGTTCTACAGGAATGATTGAGGAGATAGGTGTCCTGAAACATGAAGAGGAAGATTTAAAAACGTTTGGCGGGGCATCACCTTCCCATTGCTAGAGAACTAAGAAGGTGGCCCATCTACCCGGAGATGGCTGATCAGCCACAGTTTGGACACTGGATGATTACATGGCATTGAACGATTGTTGGAGATAAGTCAGGTGAGTGAATAGTCCTTCAGTTATTACTGGCATCACATTTATTTTATCAATTTCTTTATGAAAATAAATCAAAATTTAAATATCTGTCTCTCAATGTTCTCCTTTTTATAAATGTTTATTTGTAATGACATTCCCAAAGAAAACTTAATAGATATCAAATTGGATTGTACACAAGTATTTGTTGAATTCATAATTCTAATCATTCTAACTGGATTTATTGGGTTTTGATAGTATTACCAACTTAAAGGAGACTCTGCAACTTAAGTTTCTTCAGATCCTCATAATAGGCGGGACCAAAAACACAAGGAGACCTATTGAGGACTGAAGAGAGGAAGACATAATTCTGGAAAATCCTGGAATTAGAGAAAGTACTGAAGAAGGATCTGGAGGATTCCTGGGTTGGAAGCCAGGTCTCCAGTGAGGAGAGCTGACCTGACCACCACCAAGGCTTGAACTTCCCAGGCTGAGATTCTGAGTTCTAGGCTGGTGGAGAAGGACTGTCTCTTTCCTTTGACTCCCTCCCCCTAGAATGGACTTCTGGGTATGATTTGAGGATGGGAGAGAGGAGGAGACTTCATGCCCCAAGAGGGGACTGTGGATGAGCCTGGGCCCATGGCCCACCAAGGAGAAGGGGTTTTGTAAGGCCTTAGGGCTCCAGGGGAGATGGCCTTGGGAAGGTCAGGTCAAAGTGCTTGCTAACTGGAGAGCGTTCTTCCTCCATTCTTCACAAAGCACCCCATATCCTGTTACCCCACATGATTTGGATCCTGATCAAATTTATTTGGGAAGTTCCCCATGGATTGACTCTGAAGAAATAACAAAACTCTCTGGAAATTCCTATGTAATATTGGGCTCTCTGTGATAATGGTGGTTGAGTTCAGTGGTTCTATGTTCCCAAAGACCTGACATTCATCCAACATCATCCCAAATGAATGAGAGGGGAAAGAAGTAGGAGTCCTAGGAGTAAACAAAGGAACAGGAGTAGGTGGTGGGTCTGGGAGCCATGTCCTTCCTGGGGAGGATTGTCCCTTAGTAGAAAATCTGCTCTCCTGAATATTTTGAGGAAAATGAGGGAAACCCATGTTTCCTTATGGTTTTGGAGCTCTGTGAATGACCAGCAAAGCCTGGACATTGACAAGGATGGGCAAAGGGGCTCTGATCACCTGGTGCTACATGCTGGACTTCTGCTCTTCAAAATGTGCCATAAGGGCGATACCTTTGCTTCTGGGGACAAGGTAATTCTGTTTTCAATGGGAAAGCAGTAAGAAAAAGAGTTCATTGACTCCCAAAGATAATTGACTGTCACCAGCAACAAGCCTGTCTGGTTATAATCAAATGCCTTCTCTCCTGTGTCTAAGCCCTATGAGGATCTGATACTGGACCCTGGTACCACCCTGAGCTCCTTCCATCATCCCTGCCTGAGGCTGATGTGAGCTCAGGGGACAAACCTGGGACCCAGTGGGGATGGCAGTTCTTTTCCCTGCTGTGTGCCTAGATTTGCGCCAAGGGCTCTGAGTTCCCACTTTGATGTTCAAATCACTGCAGGTTGATGTGGAGGGCACTTTATGCCCATCCTACCGATGTGAATGAAGACACCCAGAGCAAAGCATGAGGATGGCAATGATGCAGGGCTAGTGTTTGGGAAAAACAGGTTTTCCATCCTGGTTGTCTGAAGCAAAAACATGAATCCCACCAGAACCCTCCCTTGATGGGTGAGTCTTGCTGGCAGTCTCAAGAGAAGGGGAGGTTTTTGTCTCTCTTCCCCATGGGACTGGAGACCTGTGTGAGACTTAGAATTCCTGTTTGTGCTTCAGTAATACTGAGTCTCATCCTCAGGCTGGAGCTTAGAAATCAGCAAAAGGGCTTCATTGACTGAGGCTTTTTGGATCCAGAGAATTGGCTGGGGACCCCAGAGTCCTTGTGCTTGTCAGACTCTGACTAGAATGTAAGAAGAAACCAGGAAAGGCTGCCTTGCTTCTGCTGGTTCCAGTTTATCCTGATGTCACCCACACTGAAGCCACTGCCAGATGTTTCCAGAGATTCTGAGAGGGAAGGCAGCTGAGTCAGCACAAGGTGGGAGATGAAACCTGCAAACAGAAACATGCATGGGTGCTGGGGCATAGGCCAGATCTAAGCTGCTTAGAGGTCTGAGCTAAAGGGGCTGACCCAGGCTGGGAGATCTGCACTGGGTCCCCAAAGCCTATCCCTGCCTGAGCAGTGAGAGAGAAGTACGAGGAGGAGAGGAGTCCAGGCCATGGTGGACACAGCCCCTGAGCCCCACAGGGAGCTGGGCTGCCCCAGGCCTCCTTTTCTCTCCCACCCTCTGCCAGAGAAGGGACTCATCATGCATGCAAATTTGTTTCCATCCACTGATTGCCCAGGCCCTCCTTGAGGCCTGATGCAGGAGCTCAACTGACAATAGGACCGGGAGGGTGAAAGTTTTTGTCCTATGGAGAGCACTGGGAGGAAGCAGCTCCTGCAATGACAAAAAAAATCCCGAACAGGGGACTCTGCCATGCCTGAGAGGACGCAGCTGCTGAGTCCCCATCAGTGAGCCCCCAGGCCTGAGCCCTTTCAGTGAATGGTCCTTCCTGAGCCCAAGTGCAGGGACCAAAGGAAGTCCCACAGCAACCCCTGCTGGCCACATGGTCCAAAGCCCTGGGAGTCCAGCCTATTCCTCCCTCACCAGGTCATTGCCTAGGTCCAAACATTGATGTCTTATTCTAGATACTGTGACACCAAAATACTGTGCTGGATTCCTAATCAGCTCCTCACTCCAGAGACATCCCAGGTCTATGGGAGCTGCAAACATGTACGTGAACTACAACTTCAGCTACTGGCAAGTCCAGAAAAGATGCTGCCCAGACTCTGTGACCACATGGGTGTCAGCTCAGGTAGCAGAGGAGGGTTTTGTGAGCTGTTCAGGAAGGTGTGAAGGGGCTTTTCAAGGGAACAGCACAGCACTGGCATTTTTAAGGGAACAAAATGCCACAAGGCAAGTTCAAAAGAGAAAATTCAGCAAAAGAACTAGATTTTCGTGATTTAAATTTTGATAGTGAATAGAGTCTATTTAGTGATTTTTGGAAGAAATATTTCCTTTGGTAGCTTACTATTTACCAATACAGAATGCATGCATATTTTTTATTTTATTTTATGAAATCATCCTTTATATCCTTAAGTAAAACTTGTAGCTTGTTTCCTGTTTATGTTGTAATTTCCTGTCAGGAGTTTGTCCAAGGAATTATAGAATCTGTTCATCTTAAAAACAGATTTTATTCATGTGTATTTTTTAACCTATTTTTTTTTTTAGATAACAGGAATTTAAATTTGGCAGTTTAAAGTCATGCAATTTGCAGATGTGTTTGAATGCCTGGACAGGTAAAAACAGAAAAAGTGCCACCTTCACACTCTACCCACATCCAGCTGCTCTAACTGTGCAGGTGGCCCCATGTCTAGAGTCCTGAGTTCCGTTAGTAAATAGTCCAGGACCAGGCTCACCTTCTTCCCTCAGGCTCCCTTTATTTCTCCTTCAGGACAGGCAGGTCCCCCATCCCTGGCTCACAATCCCCCACTGGTTCCCATCACTCTTTGAAGAAAAACCCAAACCTCTTGGTGGCCCCTGATTTACCCTACATTGTCTGGCCCCTGCCCACCCCACAGCCCACCTCACAGCACCTCCCCTTGCCCTCAGCCTCCAGCCTCCCTCACTCCCTATCCTTGGAAACCCTGAGCAACTTTCCTTCCAAGGTCTCCCGACCAGCCCTGCTCTGCTGTATAGATTAGAGTAGCCTCCACTTGAAATCATGGTGGATGCGTCCACTTTGCCATCATAGAGTGTCTGTTAAAAGTAGGGCATGTGCCCATTGTCACAGATGGGGTTAGAGGCTTTTGTAATATTTATCATTCTTGAAATTTTGATGTTAAAAAATACAGAGACTGTCCCAATGAAACATTTGCAGAACCATCATCAATATGAGTCTCCTGTTTAATCTTTCCCTCCTCTGCTCCCTCAATGCACACCCTCACTTAATGGTGTTAGAACAAATCTGAGACATGGTATGACTTCATCAGTGTACAATTAAGCAAGAAATACATATTTAATGTTCCCAGATCCCTTGTATTTTAAAGCATTGGTTTCCAACATCTCTCCAATGGGTAGCACATTGTTGGACCAAATCAAATTTGAAGCTGTCACATTCAATAATAGATTTTGCAGTAAGATGGGTCTCAGCATGGCATGTTGGATAAGAATTAACTCCAGACTGACTGACATATTTTCTGACAATCATTTATTGGCTTCCTCCATCCACTTCTCCCAGTGCAGACACGTGTCTTCTGGGACACAGATAGTACACAGTACTTCATTCTTGTATCAAGAACTTTCCCACCAGGATGTTCGTGGAGAGCACAGAGACAGACTCCTCTCATACTCAGGTAATGAGGGATCCAAAAACCTGGGCAGGTGGCAGCTCTCCTGGCAGGGTCAGGAGCTTCCCTTGAGCTATTTATCAAGTACTTGAGAGGGAGGAAGGCACAGAGCACAGCAGCTGGAGGTTTTTGTCTCAATTCCCCTCTGCCTGTATTATTGTGGGTTACACGTAGCAGCTCCCACTGCCATGGTCTACCCCACAGTGATAGTCAGCCTCATCCTCAGGCTGAATGTTCTGGATGGCCAGGAACCGATCCAGGCCAGAGCCAGAGCCTGAGAAGCGATCAGGGATCCCGTCGCCCCTGGATCCATCAATCCCACTAGTGCCCACACGCATGATGAACCGGGGGCCCTTCCCGGGCTGCTGCTGGTACCAATCAACCTCGTAGTTACTGTAGCCACTGCTCAGGGTGCAGGTGAGTCTGGCTGGTTGTCCCAGGGAGGCAGATGCCTAGGGTTGCTGGGTCACCCTGGGCTGGGAGAGGGAACCTGCAAACACAGAAGCTCATGAGGGCTGCAGTTGGGAGGCAGGTGCAGAGGTGTTGGAGGGAAGGGCAGAGATGGGATGCCAGGAGGGGGTGGGGTCCCTTCGGGGACTCTGACAGCTGACCAGCCCTGACCTGTGATTACAGAGAGGAGGGGGGGGAGGGGAGCCCAGGCCATGGTGGAGATGGAGAGAGCTCTGAGCTTGTCTCTAAGCTGTGGCTAAACTCCCAAGGCTTTTTTATCTTCTGCTGGGTCCTGGGCAGGCTGAGGCTCTTCATGCAAAGCAGCTCCCAGACAAGGTCCTGGGTAAGTGGGGGAAGCTCAGCTCCAGCCTCTAGGCCTTCAAGGAGTATTATAGGAGTTTTGCAAAAACAAAACAGAGAACCCCAGTACACATTCCACCTCCTACCCAGTTACTCACTTTACCAACTTTTAACATTTACCAACATTTTATATCATTCTATCTATCTATCTGTCATTTATCTATCCTCTACCCATCATTTATCTATCCATTACCTATTGATATATGACCTATCATTTTATAACCATATGAGAGTAGGTTGCATGCATTATGCTCCTTTACCATATAATGCTTCCATGTATATTTTGAAAAAAATAAGGATGTTCACTAATGAAACACATTGATAGATTATCAAGTTCAAGAAATTTGAAATTGATATCAAGCTGACAGTCTATATTCCATTTTTTTAAATTTTCCCAAATACGTCCTTTTGGGCATTTTCTGTTCCATTCCCATGTATTAGACTTAATTGCCATTGTCCCTTCCATCTTTCTGTATTTTTAATCATGGCAACATATACAACATGGCAATTCCCGTCGCAAACCCGCCGAGACCTGCAAACCACTTACATGAATCACATTCGCAGTGGTGTGTTCCTGTCACCACCTTCCCTTACAGAAGCTCTTCCACCACCCCAGACAGAAACCCTGCACCTATTAGGCATTGCCATTGCTTATTGTCTGATGACACTTAATGGTGGGAGCAGGAATTTTCGTATCCATTCTATTAAATTTTCATTAATAGCTCTTGCCTTCTTAGTAAGTAATAGGAGCATGCATAATTTTAAAGATAAAGCACGTCCTCCTTTTTCATAGTTTTATCATTTTTGGCTACCTCTATAATTGATTTGACAGAAACTTCAGATTAAAATGATCAGATAAGGATTTTATAGCAGTAAATATAAAGACATGGATACAGATTGATATGAAAATATATTTAAGAAGATAAATATAAACTAACAGAATCAAATGACATTTCTAGAACTTAAAATAACAATATCTGAAAAGAAAATGAATGAATATGGTTTGGAGATAAAATGGTATCTACTTATCTGCCTTCACAAGGATCTACCATGTGTGGTTTATGCAGGTTAAGAGAAGACAGTTCTCCACATTCCTTAATAAATAATTGTTTCAGTAACTGAATGAATGACAGTCACCTCTGTGGTGGCAGTGACATCCTGACAAGTGAGGGGGGAAAGGAATGACTCCTGAACTGATTTCAGATTCATAGGCCCTCCTTTAACACTAGTGATTTGAGGAGCAATATTTCCATTTCCTCCTAATTTTGAAGTTTAAAGTAAAAAGACTGAAAATTTCTGGTTCAGCTATATCCATTTCTGCCACTGGTCATGCCCAGGCAGAAGAAATGGATGACATTTTAGAATTGATTTACCTGGGAAGGCATGAACAGTTGTGCAAGAATAACCAGGGAGGGCTCTCTGGCTTCTGCTAGAACCAGCAGCTCTTTGTGTTACTAACACTGAGTTCACCCCTGAGGGTGCAAGGGAGTCTGGAACCCATTCCCCAGAATGCAGAGAAGAGTCTGAGCACATTTGTGTGGGTTCCCTGCCAGG
>JAKSZT010039343.1:903-11309 GCA_026826555.1 Tolypeutes matacus
TGTTCACTTGATTCAACATTCAGTTTTGCATGTGGATAATTGATCTATCTGCAAATAAAATAGGTATTCTGGTGTTGGCTGACTAATTTTGATCAAGACAATATATCTCTCAGGTAATTTGTTTCTTTTAAGTTTGATGATAACCTAAGATGATCCATAGACTTAAAGTACAGATATATTTTTAATCATATACAGTGTACACACCCACACACACAAGCATTGTTTATGACTGTTTTCACGCAAAACACATTTCCTGAAATCTTAGAAGGCTGTAGACTCTCCTATTTATGCCACAGGGTTTTTTCACAAATAAAAAGAAGATAGTTATGGACAAGCAGAGGACTGAATTCTTGAACATCTGCATCCCTTTGTCTCTTCTCCATTCATTCGGACTTATGAGGCTAAGCTGCAGAGTTTCTTAGCCTTTTTAGGTTTAACTTGTTTCAGAATGACTATCAAACATCAGATGAGTTCAATTTAAAATTAGAAATAATGTAGCCACATTCAAAACTCAAGTGAACTGGGTGAATACTTGAGGCAGCAGAAAAATACACGTGAAGCTCATGCATCATTGAAACAGAATTGGATAAGAATATCATAGATTCCTTATCCAACAACTATCAAAGAGTGATACATTGATGCCATAGAATACTCCACAAATTTATTTGTAACTTTAGAATTGTTTTGAAGATCTTTGGTCATAAGAAATTTCATGGGCCTTTAATTCAAATTAAAGAATATTTTGAAACATTATCTTGATGTGTTCAGCAAATATATATTTTAATGAGAACATAAAACACCATAATTTATTAATCTGGTCAGATTATATAGGATAGACATAATTTACTTATATTTTTGTTTTCACTGATAAGTAGCTGGGTGATGTCCTATATGGGCTTTAGTCTCATTGAGCTTGATCTCTTTCATAAATAATGTAGGAAAATTAATGAAGGGCATAGAGGAATTTAAGAACATTATTGCTTATGTCAGAGTTTGTGTCATAAGTGTAAAAATATAGTTTTCCACAAATCACCATATGATTATTAAAAGATCCAAAAAGAGAAAACCACAAATCCTAATTCTTAAGCTTGAAATAATTCCTTGTTATAATATTAAGAGAAAAGTAAGTGAACAATGAATGAATATAAATGAAATAAGTACTCACCAAAAGATGCTTGGAAAAACAATGAACTCTATTTGGAAAAATTTCTATGGGTAAATCAATATATCAGGCAATAGAAAAATAGAAGATGAATTCAAAACCTATTGACATTTAAAGATACTGTTAACATCGTAACCACACTCTCTCCCATACAGTTCTGAGTGGTGTGTGCTGATTTAAAATGGCCTACATCCGTTGCCACAACGGTACTCAGGACAACCTCCAAATCCCAAAGAAGCCCCTGTATTTCAACTGCTCGTCCCCTTCCTGCCCCAAAAGTGTCAAGTGGCCACTGGCTCCACCTCATTGTTATAATTTCTTCCATTGCTAGAATCACCATATGTGTACAACAAAATACCATCAAGTCCACTCTAGTCCATAGTTCTTCCCCCAATCCTGAGGGGACTCCAAGTGAGAGAGAGGGCTTATGTCCCATGGATATGGTGGGTGGGATGATCCTGCCTGCAGATGCAGGCCCTCTCCATTCCCTGGGATGTGAACTGTGGTCTATGGTTGGTGGAAAGGCCCCAAGATGTGTAAGTCCATTGAGGGTGGTGGGCCACACTTGTGGGAGATGTTTGTGTGGGATGTGGTGGGAGGTGTGGGAGGTGGGCAACATGGGAATCCCAGTGGGCTCCGTGTAATATTTTGGGTAATCTAAGCACCTCTTAAAATATATTATATATATAAACATTTTTGTAAGCAAATGCACATATATGCATATATATTTATATATCATTTTACAAATATTGGTATGTATTGTGAAAATTTTGATTTTTACCCACAATAAAAAATAAATTAATTAAAATGTTAAAAAAAAATAAAGATACTGTTAAAGGTGATGAATATTAATAAGCTCAATTAGAAGCATGTAACTCAAATTCAAAATGGTCATTCATATAAACAATATTTTTAAAAATATTATGTATATTTCAGTGTGGGTAATAGAATTTGTTCAGCCACTGATAGGTATTTACCAAAACAATGTAAGTTTAGCCTATATATATAGATCAGTAGGATAAAAGAAAACAGAACTGTATCAAAATAACAGTGAACTCTAATGTAAAACATGAGATATAGTTCATAATATAAGATTAATGTTTTATCATTGTAGCAATTGTACCACAGTAATGCAACCTGTTCATGTCATGAAATGTTCATATTGGAATTTTTTATTTGAGAAAACAGAAATGATTTTTCTGTAAGTGTACAGTTTTTCTAATTAAAAACAAAACAAAACAGAGAAAACCCTAAACCCAGGTAAGTCTATTCTTGATATCAACACCTTCTAAAAGGAAATAAAAGCAGAAAAGTATAGTATGTATTAAAAACTTAAAGTATCAACCTGCTGAAAAACAGAAAACAGAAATAAATTGTAACTGATCTCTGGATTGGAAAGATATGTTATGCAAATATGCAGTGATATAAAACATAGCACAATACTGATGGATTAAACTACAGAAAGACAGGGAGCAAACTTGAAACATGTTTACAACGGTTGAGAGAAAACTATAACTATAGAAATGACATTTGCAAATAAAGAAAATGTCTATATACACTATTATAAAGAAGAGGCAAAAATAATGAAAAGGTGATTCTCATGAAAAAAGTTACCCATCTCAACTACCCTCCATTTCATTAGCTCTCAAAGAAATGCAATTTAAAACGTGAAATATTTTGTACGGGTAATTTAACAAAAATGTACAAGAAGACCTCTGTTATCCAGTGTTGGTGAATGTAATTTAGTATTAAACAGTCTGGAAATAAACATGACTTTATATAAAAGGATTTTGAAATTGGTTATGTTCCTTGGTCCAGTACTCCTTAATCTTAGGAATCTAGTCTAAACAAGAAATATTGGCAGAACTTATGCATACATATTGTATTTCACAATATTTTCTCATAATATTGAAAATGTAAAGACATTCATAACGTCTACAAAGATGACTAGTCAATTGCATTATAATTTATAGTTATAAAATTTCAGGTGTACAAAAAGATATTTGCAAAAAATATTATTATGTGGAGATTTTAAGATAATAGTGAGTGGAAAACTGCAAATATAAAATGGCACTTATAATTGCAATTGTCTAAAATAACATATAAATTGTCTAAAATAATATAAATGATTCTAAAAAGACACTAAACAATAATGTTTATTTGAATGATGAAATATGGGCAAATTTCATATTTTATTTTTTTTGTTAATAATTTTTTTATTTTTCAAAGATACTTAGATTACATAAATGTTACCCCCAAAAATAGGGATTCTCATAGGCCCCACTCCCCACACCTACCACACCCTCCCACATAAACATGTTTCATTAGCTTGGTACATTCATTGCAATTGATATATTCATCCTGGGGCTTTGCCACTGAGCATGGACCATAGTTCACATTGTAGTCTACACTCTCTCCCACATAGTTCTGCATGATATGTGATGATGTAAAATGGCCCATACAGATCTGTAATTGCAACATCACTCAGGACAATTCCCAAGTCCCAAAAAAGCCCCTGTATTACAACTGTTTTTCCATCCCCCTCTACCCAGAGCCTCCAGTGGCCAGTGGTTCCACATCAATGTTGTAATTTCTTCCATTGCTAGAATCAGAATATGTTTATAGTAGAATACCAGTAAGTCCACTCTAGTCTATAATTCTTTCCTCAGTCCTGGGGATTCTGGGATGTTGATGCCCACCTCACCTCTAGTTGAGAGGGGGCTTATATCCCATGAGGAAGATGGATAGGACTACCTTGCTTGCAGTTGCAGGCTCTCTATTCCTTGTGATGTTTGTTGTCCACCATCTTCTCCTTGTTAGTTGTCCTGGGTGAGTCCAAGGAGCTGTAGAGTAGGTGTTGCAACTTGACTGAGGTTCTGGCCCAGATGGCACATGCACAGCCCAAAAACTTGTGTCTCTTGGACATACACCTACAAACTCCAGCACCAAGTATAGGTTTAAACAAAAAAGACAAATGAGCCAAGTGTAGGGAAGACATAATTGAGTCCAACTCTGTCATTCTCAAGAGCATAAATTCGAAAGTAGGGCCCACTGGCAAGGCACAAAACTCTGGAGCTATCTGCCCTGGCCATAAGACCTGGGTGTCTCCAGAGCCCTCAGGAGCCCCACTGTTTGGGTTAGTATCCACTTTGGCAGTCTATGTGATCCTTCTGAGATGTGCATAAGTGTGACCACTGGGATGACCTCCCAACTCGCTTTGAAGTCTCTTGTCTTTATTGTTTCCCTCTTTTATTCAAGGACTTTTTACAGTTGCATTACTAGTTGGTGCTTGGGAGTAATCCCTCGGTGCCAGGGAGGCTCATCCCTGGGATTCTTGTCCCAGGAAGGTAAGGCATTTATATGCTGAGTTTGGCATAGAAAGTTTCCATATTTGAGCAATAAGGAGGCTATCAGGAGGCAACTCTTAGGTACCCCACAACAATAGGCTAAGTTTCAATTTCAAGATCAAATGCTTATAAGCGTAGTCATCAATATCAAGGGCCTATCAATGGATCATCCTCCTTCGCCAGTCATTGCCCCTTCACTTGGGGAACTGTTGCTGCTCCATTAAAGAATGTGGCAGAGTTTTCCAGGATGGGAATTCAATATTCCCTCAGTTATTGCATGAGTCTCCACTCACTGTGACAATGCCCTGTGAAGATTTCAACATTTTTATACACCTCATATGTATGTCCAGGTAAACTTCCTCCCATGCATCCCCCATCACTGGCATGCCACACTAATGATCTTCCCCTGCCCCAGTTGTAACCCTTCTGTGATCCAAAGCTTCTTAAAAATTGAAGCCATTTAAATAGCCAAATACAATTAATAGGAAAATGAAATAATAATAATGTTTAAATATAACAAATATAATACATAAAAATTTATAAAAGCTAAAAATAAAATAAAATTAAAAGATTGGGATATTAAAAAATGATGAAAAATATTAATTTTTTTTTTTTACATTTTGCCTTTCATCACTAAATATCTGGTGTCCTGTATGCACAGTGGCATTTTCTTCTATTTATTCCCCACTGTCTTACTATTTTTCATCTTGTTTTCAAACAAGTTTTAGGTCACAGTAACGTCACATACCGAATACAGGGGACTCTTATATACCCAGCATCCTCCCCTTTTACTCCTTTCCATATCAATACCATTTATGCGTGGATGGTACCTATATTATAACTGATATACAAATAGGGAAACATAGCTACTAAATATGGTCATGGTTTACATTATGGTGTACATTTTAAACCATACACTTTTATAAAATTTGAATGATATTTAACATGGCTTGTGTCCATCATTATAAGATCATGTAGAACACTTCCATTGTCCACAAAAAAAACCCTGTCCCATCTATTCTATTTCTCCCTCCCAGTCCCATCCCAGTGCATGGCAACCCCCTGGCTTCACTCCTTGGTTGACGAGATTCATAGTTCCATGTAACAAATTGAGGCCTTGACACACTGCCTTGTCCTCCCCTATTAGGAACTGCCCATGCTCTTGAGAGATTCCTGCCTCTCTATTTGTGAACAAATCGGTCCTCCCGAGTATGGGAGTCCAACTCCTTCCCGCTCAGTATGTGGTTCTCCACCCACTGATACAGCACATCATGACAAAATGATCACTAACACCCTCCCTAGAAGCCTGCTCTAGTGCATCCTGTCTTGAATGCCCCCCCATTCAACATCCTAAACCAGTAAGCCTTCATTGTCATATTGCCATAAGAGCATTCCCAACTTTGTACTTTCAACCACATACACACAAATCCCCAGTGTTCACCTGGTCCTTCTCCCAACCCCACCCAAGTTCCCTGGACTTTCCAACCCACCCTCCCCAATCTACCCACCTGTGTAACTGGCACCATCCAACCCAATAATATCACTGCCCTCCTGTCATATCCCTTCAATATGCAACTACACACTTTCACCTTACCATAGATGATGCCCATATGGGTGTTGGCTCACAACCTTCTTCTCCCTTTCTATTTCCTGTAAACATATCTTCCAGAAAATAATCTTCTGAGTCTGCTCAATTTTCTTAACTCATATCAGTGAGGTCATGTACTGTTCATCCTTCAATGCCTGGCTTGCTTCACTGAACATAAGGTCCACAAGATTCTTCCATGTTATCCCATATGTTAGCACTGTATTCCTTCTTACAGCTGAGTAATATTCCCTTGTATGTATGTACCATATTTTGTTTATTCATTCATCTGTTGATGGGTATTCCAACTTTTGACAATAGTGAATAATGTCGCTATGAACATTGGTGTGCATATATCTATTCGTGTCTTTGCTTTCAATTCTCTGGATATATACTCAAAAGTGGAATTGCTGGATCATATGGTGGTTCTATATTTAGCTTCCTGAGGAATCACCAAACTGTTCTCCACAATGGCTACACCATTCTACATTCCCACCAGGAGTAGATAAGTGTTCCCTTTCTTTCACATCCTCTCCAACACTTGCAGCCCTCTGTTTTTTTAATAGTTTCCAGTCTAATGGGTGTAAGATGGTATCTCATTGTAGTTTTTATTTGCATTTCCCTAATAGCTACTGATGTTAAGCATCTTTTCATGTGATTTTGAGCCATTTGTATTTCTTCTTTGAAGAAGTGTCTTTTCAGGTGACTTGCCCATTTTTTAAATGGGTTATCTTTTTATTTTTGAGGTGTAGGATTTCTTTATATATGCTGGATATTAGGCTCCTATCAGATATATGGTTGACAAATATTTTCTCCCATTGGGTAGGCTGCCTTTTTACTTTTTGATAACATCCTTTGAGGTACAAAAGTTTTTAATTTTGAGGAGATCCCATTTATCTATTTTTTTCTTTTGCTGCTCATGATTTGGGTGTGAAGTTCATGAAGCCATTTCCTATTACAAGGTCCTATAGATGCTCTCCTACATTATCTTCCAAGGTCTTTATGGACTTGGCTCTTATATTTAGATCTTTGATCCATCTTGAGTTGATTTTTGTATAAGGTGTGAGATGGTTCTCCTCTCTCATTCTTTTGGATATGGATATCCAGTTCTTCAAGCACCATTTGCTGAAGAGACCATTCTCTCCCAGGTGAGTGGACTTGGTGGCCTTGCCAAATATCAGATGATGGTATATGCAATGATCTATATCAGAACTCTCAATTCAGTTCAATTGGTCACTATGTCTATCCTTGTGCCAATACCATGCAGTTTTAACCACTGTATCTTGGTAGTATGTTTTAAAGACAGGAGTGTGATATCTCCAATTTCATTTTTATTTTTCAGTATATCTTTAGCTATTCAGGGCCTCTTACACTTCCAAATAAATTTATAATAAGTTTTTCCAACTCATTAAAAAATGTTGTGTTGATTTTTATTTGGATTGCATTAAGCCTGTAGATTTGTTTGGGTAGTGTATTAATCAGCCAAGGGGGTTCTGAAGCAGAATACCAGAAATATGTTAGTCTTTATAAAGGGTATTTATTTGGGGTAGAAGCTTACAGTTACCAGACCATAAAGCATAAGTTTCTTCCTTCACCAAAATCTGTTGCTACACATTAGAGCAAGGCAGCTGCTGATATTTGCCAGGGTTCAGGTTTCTTGGGTTTCTCTCTTCCCAGGGCTCCATTTCTCTCTGGGCTCAGCTCCTCTGGTTCTTCCACAAGGTCAGCTGTAGTCTATGAGGCTCTCTAGGCTTTGCCTCTCTCCACAAGTCCAGCTGTGAACTGTCAGGCAAATGACTCTTCTCTTTTCCCGGGCCTTCTCTCCTTCCACACAACCAAGCTCTTCTGTGCATATTTCTCTGGGCTCCAGCATTAAAACTCATCATCAGACTCCAACATCAAAACACCAACTCGAAAAACTCCAACTCTGTCCTTTGCCATGTCTTTTATCTTTGAGACCCTATCCACAAAGGGCTGGGGCTCAACACCCTGATGACATGGCCCAATGAAAGCCCTAATCATAACTTAATCATGCCCAGATGAACAGATCAGTATACAAGCAAAATCCAATATCTATTTTTGGAATTCATAACTACATCAAACTGCCACAGGTAGGATAGACATTTTAGTGAGGTTTACTCCTCCTACCCATGGGGAGGGAATATTCTTCCATTTATTTAAGTCTTCTTTGATTTCCTTTAACAGTGTTGTGTAGTTTCTGAATATAAATCTTTTATATCTTTAGTTAATGTTATTCCTAGGTATTTGATTCTTTTAGTTACTATTATAAATGGTATTTTTTAATTTCTTACTCAGAATGTTCATTATTGGTGTACAGAAATGATTCTGATTTTTCAGCATTCAGCTTATAGCCTGTGACTTTACTGAAATAATTTATAAGTTCTAGATGCTTTGTTGTAGATTTCTCATGGCTTTCTATGTATAATATCATGTCATCATGTTTACTTCTTCCTTTCCAATTTGGATGCATTTTATATCTTTTTCTTGCCTCAGTGCTTGAGCAAGTACCTCTAAAACAATGTTAAATAGGAGCAGAGATAGTGGACATCCTTGTCTTGTTCCCGATTTTAGAGGGAAAGCATTTAGTATTTCACCATTGAAGATGATGTTAGCTATGGTTTTTTCATATATACCATTTATCATGTTCAGAAAGTTTCCTTCTATTCCTATCTTTTACAGTGTTTTTATCAAGAAAGTGTTGAATTTTGTTGAATGCTTTTACTGCATCTATGGAGATGATCATGTGATTTTTTAATTTGGATCTGTTTGTGTGGTATATTACATGGATTGGTTTTTGTTTGTTAAACCATCCTTGCATACCCTGGATGAAACTCACTTGGTCATGATGTATAATTCCTTTGATGTGTTGTTGAATGCAATTAACAAGTATTTTGTCAAGAATTTTAGCATCTACATTCATTAGAAATATTGTTCTGTAATTTCCCTTTCTTGTGACATCTTTGCTTGGCTTTGGTATTAGAGTAATACCGGCATCATAGAATGAATAAAGCAAAGTTCCTTCTGATTCTATTTTTTTGGAAGAGTTTAAGCAGGACTGGTGTTAGTTCTTCTGGAATGTTTTGTAGAATTCACTTGTGACTCCATCTGGTCCTGAGCTCTTCTTAATTGTGAGGGTTTTGATGAGAGAGTCTATCTCTTCACTTTTAATTGGACTAATGAGTTCATCAATTTCTTCTTTCATCAATGTAGGGTGCTTGTGAGTTTCTAGAAATTTGTCCATTTCCTCTAAATTATCTTTCTTGTTGGCATATAATTTTTCAAATTATCCTCTTATGATACTCTTTATTTCCATGGAGGCAGTGGTGATATCCCCTTCCTCATTTCTTATTTTGTGTATTTGCATCTGCTCTCTTTTTTTCTTTATTAGTCTGGCTAGGAATTGGTCAATTTTATTGATATTTTCAATGAACTACCTTTGGTTTTATTTTTTCTAGTGCTTTCTTATTTTCTATTTCATTTAGTTCTGCTCTAATAATTGTTATTTCCTTCTTTTTACTTCCTTTAGGGTTAGTTTGTTATTGTTTTTCCAGTTCCTCCAGGTGTGCAGTTAGGTCTTCAATTTTAGCTCTTTCTTCTTTTTTGATAGATATGCATTTATGGCTATGAATTTCCCTCTTGGTACAGCTTTTGCTGCATCCCATAGGTTTTGATATGTTGTGTTGTCCTTTTCATTCATTTCAAGGTAGTTAATGATTTCTTTAGATTTCTTCCTTGACCCACTGTTTGTCTAAGAGTGTGTTGTTTGACTTGCATATCTTTGTGCCTAATCTGTGCCCTTACTGATTTCCAATTTAATTCCATTGTGGTCAGAGAAATTACTTTGTGTAATATAAATCTTTCTGAATTCATAGAGCTTTTTTCTGTGGCCTAGCATGTGGTTTATCTTGGAGTATGATTCCTGTGCACTTGAGAAGAATGTATATCCCACTGTATTTTGGTATTGTTCTGTATATGTCTATTAGATCCAGATCCTCTAATGTATTAATCAAAGTCTTTGTTTCTTTATTAATTCTTGGTTGAGATATTTTCTCTAATGGTGATAATGGTGTATTAAAATCTCTCACTATAATTGTAGATGCACTCCAATTAGTTTTTCCAGTGTTTTCCTCATGTATTTTGAGGTGCCCCTGTTACTGCATAAATGCTTATGATTGTTTTTCCTTCTTGAAAGATTACTCCTTTCACTATTATATAGTGTATGTCTTTGTCTTTTACAATAGTTTTGCATTTAAAGTCTATTTTGTCTGATATTAGTATAGCTACTCCTGCC
>JAKSZT010039343.1:11409-34218 GCA_026826555.1 Tolypeutes matacus
GTGCGTAAGAGTTACCTCTGGGATGACCTCCCGACTCTCTTTGAAGTCTCTTAAGCCACTGCCAGCTTTGTTAAAGTGAAGGTTCACAAAAAGATAGAGCTTGGTTAGAAGGAAAAGACTTATGAGCAGTAGAAGTTGAATGGAAAGTACAAAAAGGTGGAGAGGTCTGAGCTTCTCTTTTAATCATCATAAATGGGTTTTAATAATACTGAAGAGTGTCCTTTGATGATTGATCCCTACTCTGGGCCTTTGCTTTTAAACTGTTGCTTATCAAACTGTGATAGGCTTCTGTGGAATCAGCTCTTCAGTGCTTCTCTCTAATGTTCTCTTTAAATCAGTTATTTTCTTACTGTGGGGGAATGTTCCACCTCTGGACTTAATGTTGATGGGGTTTTACTTGTCTTAAAAGCTGATTTTATCCTCCTTTCTCAAGCATGCTCTGTTTAGCATGATGACACAGTGCATGTACTGGCTGGCCAGAGTGGAGCAGCCTAGGGCCTGCTGGGTGTTCTGGCGGTAACACTGGAGAATTTTGGCCTGCAGCTCATCACAGACAGGATGAAATTCACACTGCTTGAACTTTGCTTCCACCTCTTCAGTAGCTGGCTGATATTGCTCAATGGTGACTTTGTAGAAATCTGAGCTCCTTTCTACCAGTCTAGGCAGCAGCTCTTTGTAGAATGCATCCTCCTTCTTTATCACTTGGTCTTTCTCTTCCAGCTGCTTAGCCAGGTGCTTTGCCTTAGAGCATTCCTCCTCACTTGATATTCTCTCAAAGAATAGCTCTGGCTAGCGTCTTACTGGCAGCAGCCCTCTCTTGGTCCAGTTCTTTGCTTTAGTCATTTTTTATTTTCAGATTCTTTCTTGGCTTTCTCCCTTGCCAGCTCTGTAGCTACTCTTCTTTTCAATTATTCTTCAGAAACTGAGGCACCATAACCGCTAGAATACTGCTGATGCTTTGAACCAGATGGAGAGGCCTCCTTCATTCCAACAATCACATTTCCTGAAAGCCAGATGCCCTTCACCAAGGTGATGTTCTTATTGTCCTTGGCCTTGTAGGTGACTGGGAAGGTGCTGCCCATCTGGCCAATGGCTCCTGCTTCTACTCCCATAGTCTAAAGCAGAACCAGGAGCACTTCATGCCCCATGCATGCACACATGCCTGAAGAGGCCCAAAGCCTTTCCTTGCACAGCTGAAGCAAGGCCACGACCTTAAGATACAAGGAGAAGGCAATTTCTTAAATATTTTCTTCAGTAATAAAAGCAGTTTCAAATAAAATACAGTACAAAGCAATTAATTGACTTTGAAATGGCATGGAATTTTTTGATGGGTCACTTTAAAAGCTTCGAATTTCAATAGCCCATGATCACTAATGGGTGAAAATTCCAGAATCACTTTCAGAGGACATTGTTCAGAAAAGGAAAATTTTCCTCATGACTCTTTTTTTAAGAACACAGGTGCATCTTCCAGAAAACCTCCAAAAGTTTTTCTCTCCTCTTATATTGGCTAGAATTTTATCAATTGCCTAACCTTACATCATCACTGGAGAGGAGAATTGCATTACTAAAATGTGTTTAGTCTAATCCAGATTTAATCCATGCTCACACTTTTAGATTGGGAATGAACTCAACTTTCTCTCTAATTTATGATCGTTTACACCAAAACAAAACAGTCTGAAAAAAAAAATCAGGGGACAATTAACATTATCTGCCTCACCCAACATGCCTCTATTGATTACCCTACTTCTATCCTATAGCTCTCTCTCCTCCCTCCACCTGTATTAGTTTATGCCAACTGATATTAAAATATGATTTCTCCCATAGCAAACATATTCAGACTCAATAATCTACCCCCTTTTATTGACTTATTAGATCATTTTAGCAGTCCTATATTTTGCCACTTTTTATTTTGCAAAAGGAAAAACAAGCACAGAGAAGTACAAGATCACACAGATTGTTCAGGATTCAATAAGTGATAACCAACAGTAAAATTGTAGTGGATATATATACTGTCAAAACTTTACTTCAATTCCCAAAATATTTTCAAATATTTTCTATGCATAAATACACTCACTGGATGATTTCAGTTGCTACCTATTGGTACACATTCTAATTTTTTCTAAGACTTATTTACAAGCTAGATAAGTTAAAACACATGCATAGAATCGTATAATAGTAGGTGGAAGAATTGGGAACCAGATCCAGATTCAAGTTTTTATTGGTGTTGGGGATTGAATCATGTACCTCAGAAAAGACATTTTCTTTATCTTAATCCATGATCTTGGCTGAAAGAACCCAACTGTAAATAGTATCTTTGAAAAATTTAGGGTGCGGACGCATTTGTGCAAAGGATCTTTGTAGATACAATTTAGGTGTGACAAACTCAATGAAGACAGAACTTAATCCCCATGGCTGAAGGCCTTATAAAGTGAGGAAATATGGAAACTATCATAGATGCCAGAGTCAGAGAAAAACACAGGAAAGTTACCAATGGCATAGCCATGTGACTGAGGGTTTAATGCTACCAGCTCCTATACCCTAGAGAGAGTATGACCTTGCTGATATCTTGATTATAGACTTCCAGCAAATCCTTTTTGTTAAGCAACTAATTTTAAGATATTATCATAACAGCACTGGTAAATTTATATATGTATATAGTTTTCTAGAATCTTACCATATGCCACTCATGTAGAGGAGGTCCCTGTTCCTAAGTCTGTACTTCTACTTACACTTTCCTTCCACCCTGTAGACTCTAAGAAATTCCCAGAAATAAAGCTGTGTGAATGGAGCTGAAGTAATTCCTCTAGATTTTTCAAGAGGTAGGAAAGTAAGTTACAAGATATTCCAATTTCTCCATCTTCTCTTTCCTGAATACTCCCTGTCTACCCCTGATAGTAGAACCAAGAGCTACTTTGAGTCAGGATTTCTCTCCCATCACATCACGTGAATGAGAAACAAGATAGCATCCACGAATGTTGAGGTACAATAACATATTGATTAGACCTCAAGCTTAGAAATCAGATCAGTCTTGATTTAAAACCAAGCTTTACTAATTATTAGCATTTAGCTCCTATCCAAGTCATACTCAGAGTTAATGATTAATTTCCTTGTATACAAAATGAAACTAATAATATCACCATCATGGGATTGTATGAGAATTATATTTCTCATAAAATCAGAGTTACTGATACATAGAAAGTGCTTTTTACTTGTTAATTTGCATAGTTTTTACATTTCCTTTAACTCCTATAACCTTTTCAGGGAATCTCAACATCACTGTCAGCTATTTTAGTGGAGACACTGAATACTCAGAAGATTTTTGAATTATTATGAGTCATTGATCAGTACTGAATACAACAAAACTTAGCATTTCTTCCTTCCTAATGTCAACATTCTTCCTGAGTACTATCAAGTATAGAGAAAAATAAAGCAAGTTACCTAAATAATTTCATACGATTATTGCAATAAAACTGTTCAGTAAGACCTTGAGTTCTCATTTCCTGTGCAGAACATGAAAATAGTAAACAATCAGCCTTTACTCTATATCAGGCAGCATTCTAATCACAGTCATGTATTATCTTATATAACTCTAGGATGTCCTTTGTGATTGGAATCTTATCATCCTCTTTGGTGGGTAGGAAATGAGGCATAATGGGGCTGAGATGCTTGCTCAGATTCACATAGTTATTAAGTAGAAGAGACATCCTCAGGAAATTAGTCTTGTTTTCCAAAGGTATTGCTCTTGGAAATGATTCTGATTTTTAATATTAAACAAAAAATGTCTCTATTTGTGTCTATCCTCAGTGCATCAATAGTGGAATAGCAGTTTTGCATTGATCTAGATTATTTCACATGCTTAGACCTCTTTTTAACTCTTTGAGACAGGTATTATTAGGGCTGCATAATAGGCTCTGATTAGCTTATGGACTGATACTCCCAACACTAAGACATTCTGTGACCTTTATGTCTCAGAGTCTAAGGTCATATTCAAACTCCTGCAATAAAGAATCTGTTTAACCTGCCTAAACGGATTTCTCCCCAAGCAAGGTCACTGAGGCCTAAGCCACAAGAGCAAACAGAATGGTCTGTTTGGGTTGCCATCTTGGCTGAAACTGCTATTTCCAATCCTTGGGGAACTGAAAGTTCAGAACACCGTTAAATAATATCAATTTAAAAATGTACCTGAAGTCACACCTCAAATGTTGATAAGGTCTGAACTTGAACCTGGAAGAACAGATAAGCATAAGCAGCCACAAATAACAAATACTGTTGATCTGTGTTTCCAAGCTGTGTGGATCCAAAATTCCAAAGACAAAAGGAACTAACTCTAGGCTGAGCACAGATTTCTTAAGAGAAGTCTTAAAATAGATGAAATCAGGAAACTGCTACTTCAGGACAACTGCATTTTCTTTAGTTGATCCTGGCCATCCATAATTTTTCTGCTTCAACGTAGTTTTCTATTTTCAGTGTTTTAAATATGTTTGAACTAATGTCACTTGCCTCTATATTATATTTCATATGTGGTCACTTAAAAGCAAGAGAACAAATATTCAGGTAGAAATCTCCTGGAGAGATGTCCTCCAAAAACATTTAATTTATCCCCAACAATTTCCACTAAAACTTAAAGCTTTGGAAATTTTCTGATTAAAGAAATTTATTATCTAAGATAGGAAACTTGTGAAGCATATTAACAAGATAATGTGAGCTCATAGAACAAAAATAAATTCTTCCCATAAACCCTGCACTACCTAGGAAATTTCACTGAAACAGTAATTGATGGAAAGAATTTGTATAATTAAGGTAAAATGAATCAACTTGCAAAGCAGCTCCTTGCAAGCTCCTTGCAAAGTGTTTTCTACACATAAGATGTGTTGTCAAAGAATGAGCCTCTAACTTGTCTTAATGTATCAGAGAGTAAGGTACAACCAGTGACTACTTTATTGTTATTTTTCCTCTCAAGGTGACACTAGGGCCTTCAATTTACAGTTAAGTTGGATTTAAATATATATATTAATATCATATATCTTTATGAATATGGCCAGCTGTATATACTCATAAAAGCAGTCAATTGAGTTATTATGGAGCTAGACAATTGAAAAAAAGTAAAACTTTTATAAAATTAATTTTACTGATAATATAGGCAATATATTTTCCTTATAAAAAACCTGGGGTCACAAAGCTGATTTTTAAAAAATAGCATGAAGGAATTGTGGGAACATAGCCAATGGATTAGACATATAATTCTTAGCTCTCACTAAAACAACAAAGAAAAAGCCAGAGCCTGCTATGGGGACCTGCTTTGGAGCACAGCAAACTAGAACACTGCTTACCTACACCCAGAAGGGTGAGGATCAGAGACACGAAGATGCTAAAACAACCTCCCAACTGCTGGAAAGGGCTTCCCTGCCGCACCCCTGAGATATTAAGCAAGGGTAAAACTCCTGGTGAATTGTATCTAACTGAGAGTAGAGCAAACATCTACCTCCACCGGAAGGTGCTCTGAGTCATCTATGAGGGTATTGGACAGACAGGGAAGCCAGGAATAATCAGGGGTTGCTTACCTCAGTGGCTGTAAGGGGCACCCATACCCAGCCCTCAGGGCAGACAAACTAGGTGGAGACCCTAGCTTCCTTCTCCAAAAAGGGGAGTGTGACAGTAGATTCCCTGTAAGGAAGAAGGAAGGGTCTGGGACAGTGGACAGTGATATTTTTTGTGGTGAGTTTAGCCAGCTGGGCCCCCCTTGAACATCTGAACGGACCCTGACTCCACAGGAAGAGGGGATGAGGAGTGCCACAGGATGGTGGCCATGCCCAGCCACCTAGGTAAAGAGAGGAATTGCATCAGAGAGGAGGCAGAGACAGGCTGCAATCAGCACCAGTTTAGCTGACTGTAGGGGATCTAACCTGCCTGAAGGAAAAGGGGCAGATAGCCTTATGAAAGGCAAACCAACCTAGAAACTGAGAATAGCTCAGTGGAAGAACTCCTGCCTAGCATGTATGAGGTACCTGGTTTGATTCCTGGCTATTCCATGAAAAGAGATCTTCCAGTTTATCGGGCATTCAGCTGGAACTTCATAACTGGGTAACTTATAGACATTTTCTTTGTATTAGCTTTTCTTGGATCTATTATTTTTTTTAAAAGACCATTTTATTTTATTTCCCTTACTGTACTCACTAAAACCCAGTCCAAAACCTGCAGAGGGCGTGGTGCAGGAAGAGTGATTGGGGAATATCCGCAGCCTAAGAAGGTCCTTAGGGGTCTAAGAAAGAAGGCTGTTTTTCTGTATTTATTATTATTTTTTCTTCTGTCTCTCTCTCTCTCTTTTTTTAATGAGTTGCTGCTATCTTGATTCTTCTTTGTTTGTATCCCCTCCCTTTCTTTCTCTGCTTGTATATTTTTCTTTTTCTTTTTTCTTTTAGTCTTTTGGTTACTGATCTATTCTACCTATTTCTTTTCACTCCTTCATCTTTATGTCTTTTTTTTTAATATGGAACGCTTCACGAATTTGCGTGTCATCCTTGCGCAGGGGCCATGCTAATCTTCTCTGTATCGTTCCATTTTAGTATATGTGCTGCCGAAGCGAGCACCACCTTTATGTCTTTTATTTTCCATTGTAATTCTTTCATTCTACCTCTTTTATTTGGTCTCCAATTTTTCTTGTTTGTATTTCTCCCTCTCTCTCTTTTTCTCTGTATACTTTCTCTTTTTTACTGTTTTCTTTCTCTCTTTTCTGTTTTCTTTTCCACTCTTCTTACCATTCCAGCATTTTAATTCACTCTATATATTTTTTTCTATTCCGTTTCTTGCTTCATTGCTTCTATTCCATTTTCCTAATCTTATTCATCTGTCCTTTTTACTCATGTTAATTTTTCAATTTCCTAGGTCTTGTACATTTGCTCTGTGACCTTTTACTATTACCATTAATATTATTCCTTTTTGTCTTCCTATCTCTTTCCCTTTCTCTGCTCCTAATGTTTCATTTCTTTCAATGGAACATACACAGATCTCTCTCACAAAAAACAGCTGACTGGGGGCAAGATCCTGCATGAGTGAGCTGTTCTGAAAACCAAGAGAGTAGGAGGCGTCAGGGCATCAATCTGGAGTGAGCTGGATGAAGAGAGAAATCCCACAAGGTGCTGCTGGCTTGATTCTTGGTTACTGTGTTTCTTCTTCCTTGATTTCCCCTTTTCTGTGTATATTGATTTTGTATACCAAAGCTATCTCTTTTCCTTCTCTCGTCATTCTATCTTCTGTTTTCTGTTATTTTTCTTACATTCCACTTCTCTTTCTTTAGTCCTCAATTTTTCTGGGTTTTATTTCATCTATCCTGTTTTCTTTCTTTTATGAACCTTTTTTTCTTTTTCTCTTCTCTTTTCTCTTTCCCTTTCTCCTCATCATACTGGTCTTTTCATTCAGTCTATATATTTTTTTCTATTTGGTTTTCCTTTTCAATGTTGGTGCCCCACTTTTTTATTCGTATTATTCTACACTGCTTACATGATTTAAATATTCTTTTTCCAAGCTCTTAAATGGTTCTTTTTCTAACAATTACTATTATTACTACTATTATCCTTTTATTTTTCTTACTTCTTACACCTTTTCTGGCCCTAATTTTTTCCTCCAAGGGAACATAGACAACAACAATGAAATAGAATAAGAATAACAAAGTGCCAAAGAAAAAAAAAATTAACACAGACAGAAAAACAACAATTATATAAAACCCTAGAGTAAAGAGAGGAGCTAATCAAGTGAATAAACCCATCAAAATAAAAAGATGACCAGAGGGCAACAAAAAATTAAAAACCATACTAAGAAACAGGAACACCTGGCCCAGTCCAATGAACAAACTAAAAACCAGGAAGAGGTGCAGAACATTGAATAACTAATCAAAGCTGTCCAAAAAAGTATCATGGACCAACTTAATGAACTGACAGAAGAGATTAAGATTCTTAAGAAGACACTGGGAGAATATACTGAATAAATTTTAAATATAGATAAAAAGATAATGAATATGATGGTGATGAATGGCACAATACAAGAAAGCAAAGACACTGGAAGCAATAACAGAAGATTTGAACAGGCAGAGGAAAGAATTAGTGATGTGGAAGACAGTACATCTGAAATCGAACAGATAGTAGAACAGATAGATAAAAAGATAGAAAAAATCCAGCAGGGACTTAGGGATTTGAATGACAAAACAAAATGAACAAACATACACATTATAAAAATCCCAGAGGTAGAAGAGAAGGTAAAGGGGCCTGAAAGTATCTTGGAGGAAATGATGGTTGAAAAATTCCCAACCCTATCAAGGGAAAAGGATGTACAAGTCCAGCAAGGACATTGCACCCCAAAGAGTATAAATCTCAACAGGCCTACTCCAAGACATAGACTCATAAAACTATCCAATGTTCAAGACAAAAAGAAAATACTGAAAGCAGCAAGAGATAAGAGAACCATCACATACAAGGGAAGCTCAATAAGATGAAGTGCTGATTTCTTATCTGAAACCATGGAGGCAAGAACGCAGTGGTATGATATAGCTAAGGTATTAAAGAAAAAACTTCCAGCCAAGAATTCTCTATCCAGCAAATCTGGCATTCACAAGTGTTGGAGAGTACAAAATATTCACAGATAAACAAAAATTAAGAGAGTATATGAATAAGAAACATGCCATTCAAGAAATGCTAAATGGAGTTCTGCAGGTTTAAAGAAAAAAAGGGGGGAAAGAAAGTTGGAGGAGAGTGTAAGAACAACTAAAAAAATGAAAAGAGAAATTAAAAAGCATATGACATTCATAAACCCAAAGAAAATATGGCTAATGTGAGTAATTCCTTGAGAGTATTAACACTGAATGTTAATGGATTAAACTTCCCAGTCAAGAGATACAGATTGATAGAAAGGATAAGGAAACATGATCCATCTATATGTTGTCTACAAGAAGCCCACCTTAGACCCAGGGAGTCAAGGAGGCTGAAAGTGAATGCCTGGAAAACAATCTTATAAGCAAGCAATAACCCAAAAATGGCAGGAGTAGCTATACTAATATCAGACAAAATAGACTTTAAATGCAAAACTATTGTAAAAGACAAAGACATACACTATATAATAGTGAAAGGAGTAATCTTTAAAGAAGGAAAAACAATCATAAGCATTTATGCAGTAACAGGGGCACCTCAAAATACATGAGGAAAACACTGGAAAAACTAATTGGAGTGCATCTACAATTATAGTGAGAGACTTTAATACACCATTATCACCATTAGAGAAAATATCTCAACCAAGAATTAATAAAGAAACAAAGACTGTGATTAATACTTTAGAGGATCTGGATCTAAATAGACATATACAAAACAATACCAAAATACAGTGGGATATACATTCTTCTCAAGTGCACAAGAATCGTACTCCAAGATAAACCACATGCTAGGCCACAGAAAAAAGCTCTATGAATTCAGAAAGATTTATATTACACAAAGTAATTTCTCTGACCACAATGGAATTAAATTGGAAATCAGTAAGGGCACAGATTAGGCACAAAGATATGGAAGTCAAACAACACACTCTTAGACAAACAGTGGGTCAAGGAAGAAATCTAAAGAAATCATTAACTACCTTGAAATGAATGAAAAGGACAACACAACATATCAAAACCTATGGGATGCAGCAAAAGCTGTACCAAGAGGGAAATTCATAGCCATAAATGCATATCTATCAAAAAAGAAGAAAGAGCTAAAATTGAAGACCTAACTGCACACCTGGAGGAACTGGAAAAACAACAACAAACTAACCCTAAAGGAAGTAAAAAGAAGGAAATAACAATTATTAGAGCAGAACTAAATGAAATAGAAAATAAGAAAGCACTAGAAAAAATAAAACCAAAGGTAGTTCATTGAAAATATCAATAAAATTGACCAATTCCTAGCCAGACTAATAAAGAAAAAAAGAGAGCAGATGCAAATACACAAAATAAGAAATGAGGAAGGGGATATCACCACTGCCTCCATGGAAATAAAGAGTATCATAAGAGGATAATTTGAAAAATTATATGCCAACAAGAAAGATAATTTAGAGGAAATGGACAAATTTCTAGAAACTCACAAGCACCCTACATTGATGAAAGAAGAAATTGATGAACTCATTAGTCCAATTAAAAGTGAAGAGATAGACTCTCTCATCAAAACCCTCACAATTAAGAAGAGCTCAGGACCAGATGGAGTCACAAGTGAATTCTACAAAACATTCCAGAAGAACTAACACCAGTCCTGCTTAAACTCTTCCAAAAAAATAGAATCAGAAGGAACTTTGCTTTATTCATTCTATGATGCCGGTATTACTCTAATACCAAAGCCAAGCAAAGATGTCACAAGAAAGGGAAATTACAGAACAATATTTCTAATGAATGTAGATGCTAAAATTCTTGACAAAATACTTGTTAATTGCATTCAACAACACATCAAAGGAATTATACATCATGACCAAGTGAGTTTCATCCAGGGTATGCAAGGATGGTTTAACAAACAAAAACCAATCCATGTAATATAACACACAAACAGATCCAAATTAAAAAATCACATGATCATCTCCATAGATGCAGTAAAAGCATTCAACAAAATTCAACACTTTCTTGATAAAAACACTGTAAAAGATAGGAATAGAAGGAAACTTTCTGAACATGATAAATGGTATATATGAAAAAACCATAGCTAACATCATCTTCAATGGTGAAATACTAAATGCTTTCCCTCTAAAATCGGGAACAAGACAAGGATGTCCACTATCTCTGCTCCTATTTAACATTGTGTTAGAGGTACTTGCTCAAGCACTGAGGCAAGAAAAAGATATAAAATGCATCCAAATTGGAAAGGAAGAAGTAAACATGATGACATGATATTATACATAGAAAGCCATGAGAAATCTACAACAAAGCATCTAGAACTTATAAATTATTTCAGTAAAGTCACAGGCTATAAGCTGAATGCTGAAAAATCAGAATCATTTCTGTACACCAATAATGAACATTCTGAGTAAGAAATAAAAAAATACCATTTATAATAGTAACTAAAAGAATCAAATACCTAGGAATAACGTTAACTAAAGATATAAAAGATTTATATTCAGAAACTACACAACACTGTTAAAGGAAATCAAAGAAGACTTAAATAAATGGAAGAATATTCCCTCCCCATGGGTAGGAGGAGTAAACCTCACTAAAATGTCTATCCTACCTGTGACAGTTTGATGTAGTTATGAATTCCAAAAATAGATATTGGATTTTGCTTGTATACTGATCTGTTCATCTGGGCATGATTAAGTTATGATTAGGGCTTTCATTGGGCCATGTCATCAGGGTGTTGAGCCCCAGCCCTTTGTGGATAGGGTCTCAAAGATAAAAGACATGGCAAAGGACAGAGTTGGAGTTTTTCGAGTTGGTGTTTTGATGTTGGAGTCTGATGATGAGTTTTAATGCTGGAGCCCAGAGAAATATGCACAGAAGAGCTTGGTTGTGTGGAAGGAGAGAAGGCCATGGGACAAGAGAAGAGCCATTTGCCTGACAGTTCACAGCTGGACTTGTGGAGAGAGGCACATAGACTACAGCTGACCTTGTGGAAGAACCAGAGGAGCTGAGCCTAGAGAGAAATGGAGCCCTGGGAAGAGAGAAACCCAAGAAACCTGAACCCTGGCAAATATCAGCAGCTGCCTTGCTCTAATGTGTAGCAACAGATTTTGGTGAAGGAAGAAACTTATGCTTTATGGTCTGGTAACTGTAAGCTTCTACCCCAAATAAATACCCTTTATAAAGACTAACATATTTCTGGTATTCTGCTTCAGAACCCCCTTGGCTGATTAATACACTACCCAAACTAATCTACAGGCTTAATGCAATCCAAATAAAAATCAACACAACATTTTTTAATGAGTTGGAAAAACTTATTATAAATTTATTTGGAAGTGTAAGAGGCCCTGAATAGCTAAAGATATACTGAAAAATAAAAATGAAATTGGAGATATCACACTCCTGTCTTTAAAACATACTACCAAGATACAGTGGTTAAAACTGCATGGTATTGGCACAAGGATAGACATAGTGACCAATTGAACTGAATTGAGAGTTCTGATATAGATCATTGCATATACCATCATCTGATATTTGGCAAGGCCACCAAGTCCACTCACCTGGGAGAGAATGGTCTCTTCAGCAAATGGTGCTTGAAGAACTGGATATCCATATCCAAAAGAATGAGAGAGGAGAACCATCTCACACCTTATACAAAAATCAACTCAAGATGGATCAAAGACCTAAATATAAGAGCCAAGTCCATAAAGACCTTGGAAGATAATGTAGGAGAGCATCTATAGGACCTTGTAATAGGAAATGGCTTCATGAACTTCACACCCAAATCATGAGCAGCAAAAGAAAAAAATAGATAAATGGGATCTCCTCAAAATTAAAAACTTTTGTACCTCAAAGGATGTTATCAAAAAGTAAAAAGGCAGCCTACCCAATGGGAGAAAATATTTGTCAACCATATATCTGATAGGAGCCTAATATCCAGCATATATAAAGAAATCCTACACCTCAAAAATAAAAAGATAACCCATTTAAAAAATGGGCAAGTCACCTGAAAAGACACTTCTTCAAAGAAGAAATACAAATGGCTCAAAATCACATGAAAAGATGCTTAACATCAGTAGCTATTAGGGAAATGCAAATAAAAACTACAATGAGATACCATCTTACACCCATTAGACTGGAAACTATTAAAAAAACAGAGGGCTGCAAGTGTTGGAGAGGATGTGAAAGAAAGGGAACACTTATCTACTCCTGGTGGGAATGTAGAATGGTGTAGCCATTGTGGAGAACAGTTTGGTGATTCCTCAGGAAGCTAAATATAGAACCACCATATGATCCAGCAATTCCACTTTTGAGTATATATCCAGAGAACTGAAAGCAAAGACACGAATAGATATATGCACACCAATGTTCATAGCGACATTATTCACTATTGTCAAAAGTTGGAATGCCCATCAACAGATGAATGAATAAACAAAATATGGTACATACATACAAGGGAATATTACTCAGCTGTAAGAAGGAATACAGTGCTAACATATGGGATAACATGGAAGAATCTTGTGGACCTTATGTTCAGTGAAGCAAGCCAGGCATTGAAGGATGAACAGTACATGACCTCACTGATATGAGTTAAGAAAATTGAGCAGACTCAGAAGATTATTTTCTGGAAGATATGTTTACAGGAAATAGAAAGGGAGAAGAAGGTTGTGAGCCAACACCCATATGGGCATCATCTATGGTAAGGTGAAAGTGTGTAGTTGCATATTGAAGGGATATGACAGGAGGGTAGTGATATTATTGGGTTGGATGGTGCCATTTACACAGGTGGGTAGATTGGGAAGTGTGGGTTGAAAGGTCCAGGGAACTTGGGTGGGGTTGGGAGAGGGACCAGGTGAACACTGGGGATTTGTGTGTATGTGGTTGAAAGTACGAAGTTGGGAATGCTCTATGGCAATATGACAATGAAGGCTTACTGGTTTAGGATGTTGAATGGGGGGGCATTCAAGACAGGATGCACTAGAGCAGGCTTCTAGGGAGGGTGTTAGTGATCATTTTGTCATGATGTGCTGTATCAGTGGGTGGGGAACCACATACTGAGCGGGAAGGAGTTGGACTCCCATACTCGGGAGGACCGATTTGTTCACAAATAGAGAGGCAGGAATCTCTCAAGAGCATGGGCAGTTCCTAATAGGGGAGGACAAGGCAGTGTGTCAAGGCCTCAGTTTGTTACATGGAACTATGAATCTCGTCAACCAAGGAGTGAACCCAGGGGTTTGCCATGCACTGGGATGGGACTGGGAGGGAGAAATAGAATAGATGGGACAGGGTTTTTTTTGTGGACAATGGAAGTGTTCTACATGATCTTATAATGATGGACACAAGCCATGTTAAATATCATTCAAATTTTATAAAAGTGTATGGTTTAAAATGTACACCATAATGTAAACCATGACCATATTTAGTAGCTATGTTTCCCTATTTGTATATCAGTTATAATATAGGTACCATCCACGCATAAATGGTATTGATATGGGAAGGAGTAAAAGGGGAGGATGCTGGGTATATAAGAGTCCCCTGTATTCGGTATGTGACATTACTGTGACCTAAAACTTGTTTGAAAACAAGATGAAAAATAGTAAGACAGTGGGGAATAAATAGAAGAAAATGCCACTGTGCATACAGGATACCAGATATTTAGTGATGAAAGGCAAAATGTAAAAAAAAATTAATATTTTTCATTATTTTTTAGTATCCCAATCTTTTAATTTTATTTTATTTTTAGCTTTTATAAATTTTTATGTATTATATTTGTTATATTTAAACATTATTATTATTTCATTTTCCTATTAATTGTATTTGGCTATTTAAATGGCTTCAATATTTAAGAAGCTTTGGATCACAGAAGGGTTACAACTGGGGCAGGGGAAGATCATTAGTGTGGCATGCCAGTGATGGGGGATGCATGGGAGGAAGTTTACCTGGACATACATATAAGGTATATAAAAATGTTGAAATCTTCACAGGGCATTGTCACAGTGAGTGGAGACTCATGCAATAACTGAGGGAATATTGAATTCCCATCCTGGAAAACTCTGCCACATTCTTTAATGGAGCAGCAACAGTTCCCCAAGTGAAGGGGCAATGACTGGCGAAGGAGGATGATCCATTGATAGGCCCTTGATATTGATGACTACGCTTATAAGCATTTGATCTTGAAATTGAAACTTAGCCTATTGTTGTGGGGTGCCTAAGAGTTGCCTCCTGATAGCCTCCTTATTGCTCAAATATGGAAACTTTCTATGCCAAACTCAGCATATAAATGCCTTACCTTCCTGGGACAAGAATCCCAGGGATGAGCCTCCCTGGCACCGAGGGATTACTCCCAAGCACCAACTAGTAATGCAACTGTAAAAAGTCCTTGAATAAAAGAGGGAAACAATAAAGACAAGAGACTTCAAAGCGAGTTGGGAGGTCATCCCAGTGGTCACGCTTATGCACATCTCAGAAGGATCACATAGACTGCCAAAGTGGATACTAACCCAAACAGTGGGGCTCCTGAGGGCTCTGGAGACACCCAGGTCTTATGGCCAGGGCAGATAGCTCCAGAGTTTTGTGCCTTGCCAGTGGGCCCTACTTTCGAATTTATGCTCTTGAGAATGACAGAGTTGGACTCAATTATGTCTTCCCTACACTTGGCTCATTTGTCTTTTTTGTTTAAACCTATACTTGGTGCTGGAGTTTGTAGGTGTATGTCCAAGAGACACAAGTTTTTGGGCTGTGCATGTGCCATCTGGGCCAGAACCTCAGTCAAGTTGCAACACCTACTCTACAGCTCCTTGGACTCACCCAGGACAACTAACAAGGAGAAGATGGTGGACAACAAACATCACAAGGAATAGAGAGCCTGCAACTGCAAGCAAGGTAGTCCTATCCATCTTCCTCATGGGATATAAGCCCCCTCTCAACTAGAGGTGAGGTGGGCATCAACATCCCAGAATCCCCAGGACTGAGGAAAGAATTATAGACTAGAGTGGACTTACTGGTATTCTACTATAAACATATTCTGATTCTAGCAATGGAAGAAATTACAACATTGATGTGGAACCACTGGCCACTGGAGGCTCTGGGTAGAGGGGGATGGAAAAACAGTTGTAATACAGGGGCTTTTTTGGGACTTGGGAATTGTCCTGAGTGATGTTGCAATTACAGATCTGTATGGGCCATTTTACATCATCACATATCATGCAGAACTATGTGGGAGAGAGTGTAGACTACAATGTGAACTATGGTCCATGCTCAGTGGCAAAGCCCCAGGATGAATATATCAATTGCAATGAATGTACCAAGCTAATGAAGCATGTTTATGTGGGAGGGTGTGGTAGGTGTGGGGAGTGGGGCCTATGAGAATCCCTATTTTTGGGGGTAACATTTATGTAATCTAAGTATCTTTGAAAAATAAAAAAATTATTAACAAAAAAAATAAAATATGAAATTTGCCCATATTTCATCATTCAAATAAACATTATTGTTTAGTGTCTTTTTAGAATCATTTATATTATTTTAGACAATTTATATGTTATTTTAGACAATTGCAATTATAAGTGCCATTTTATATTTGCAGTTTTCCACTCACTATTATCTTAAAATCTCCACATAATAATATTTTTTGCAAATATCTTTTTGTACACCTGAAATTTTATAACTATAAATTATAATGCAATTGACTGGTCATCTTTGTAGACGTTATGAATGTCTTTACATTTTCAATATTATGAGAAAATATTGTGAAATACAATATGTATGCATAAGTTCTGCCAATATTTCTTGTTTAGACTAGATTCCTAAGATTAAGGAGTACTGGACCAAGGAACATAACCAATTTCAAAATCCTTTTATATAAAGTCATGTTTATTTCCAGACTGTTTAATACTAAATTACATTCACCAACACTGGATAACAGAGGTCTTCTTGTACATTTTTGTTAAATTACCCGTACAAAATATTTCACGTTTTAAATTGCATTTCTTTGAGAGCTAATGAAATGGAGGGTAGTTGAGATGGGTAACTTTTTTCATGAGAATCACCTTTTCATTATTTTTGCCTCTTCTTTATAATAGTGTATATAGACATTTTCTTTATTTGCAAATGTCATTTCTATAGTTATAGTTTTCTCTCAACCGTTGTAAACATGTTTCAAGTTTGCTCCCTGTCTTTCTGTAGTTTAATCCATCAGTATTGTGCTATGTTTTATATCACTGCATATTTGCATAACATATCTTTCCAATCCAGAGATCAGTTACAATTTATTTCTGTTTTCTGTTTTTCAGCAGGTTGATACTTTAAGTTTTTAATACATACTATACTTTTCTGCTTTTATTTCCTTTTAGAAGGTGTTGATATCAAGAATAGACTTACCTGGGTTTAGGGTTTTCTCTGTTTTGTTTTGTTTTTAATTAGAAAAACTGTATACTTACAGAAAAATCATTTCTGTTTTCTCAAATAAAAAATTCCAATATGAACATTTCATAACATGAACAGGTTGCATTACTGTGGTACAATTGCTACAATGATAAAACATTAATCTTATATTATGAACTATATCTCATGTTTTACATTAGAGTTCACTGTTATTTTGATACAGTTCTGTTTTCTTTTATCCTACTGATCTATATATATAGGCTAAACTTACATTGTTTTGGTAAATACCTATCAGTGGCTAACAAATTCTATTACCCACACTGAAATATACATAATATTTTTAAAAATATTGTTTATATGAATGACCATTTTGAATTTGAGTTACATGCTTCTAATTGAGCTTATTAATATTCATCACCTTTAACAGTATCTTTATTTTTTTTTAACATTTTAATTTATTTATTTTTTATTGTGGGTAAAAATCAAAATTTTCACAATACATACCAATATTTGTAAAATGATATATAAATATATATGCATATATGTGCATTTGCTTACAAAAATGTTATATATTTTAAGAGGTGCTTAGATTACCCAAAATATTACACGGAACCCACTGGGATTCCCATGTTGCCCACCTCCCACACCTCCCACCACATCCCACACAAACATCTCCCACAAGTGTGGCCCACCACCCTCAATGGACTTACACATCTTGGGGCCTTTCCACCAACCATAGACCACAGTTCACATCCCAGGGAATGGAGAGGGCCTGCATCTGCAGGCAGGATCATCCCACCCACCATATCCATGGGATATAAGCCCTCTCTCTCACTTGGAGTCCCCTCAGGATTGGGGGAAGAACTATGGACTAGAGTGGACCTGATGGTATTTTGTTGTACACATATGGTGATTCTAGCAATGGAAGAAATTATAACAATGAGGTGGAGCCAGTGGCCACTTGACACTTTTGGGGCAGGAAGGGGACGAGCAGTTGAAATACAGGGGCTTCTTTGGGATTTGGAGGTTGTCCTGAGTACCGTTGTGGCAACGGATGTAGGCCATTTTAAATCAGCACACACCACTCAGAACTGTATGGGAGAGAGTGTGGTTACGATGTTAACAGTATCTTTAAATGTCAATAGGTTTTGAATTCATCTTCTATTTTTCTATTGCCTGATATATTGATTTACCCATAGAAATTTTTCCAAATAGAGTTCATTGTTTTTCCAAGCATCTTTTGGTGAGTACTTATTTCATTTATATTCATTCATTGTTCACTTACTTTTCTCTTAATATTATAACAAGGAATTATTTCAAGCTTAAGAATTAGGATTTGTGGTTTTCTCTTTTTGGATCTTTTAATAATCATATGGTGATTTGTGGAAAACTATATTTTTACACTTATGACACAAACTCTGACATAAGCAATAATGTTCTTCAATTCCTCTATGCCCTTCATTAATTTTCCTACATTATTTATGAAAGAGATCAAGCTCAATGAGACTAAAGCCCATATAGGACATCACCCAGCTACTTATCAGTGAAAACAAAATATAAGTAAATTATGTCTATCCTATATAATCTGACCAGATTAATAAATTATGGTGTTTTATGTTCTCATTAAAATATATATTTGCTGAACACATCAAGATAATGTTTCAAAATATTCTTTAATTTGAATTGTGAAAGGTCCATGAAATTTCTTATGACCAAAGATCTTCAAAACAATTCTAAAGTTACAAATAAATTTGTGGAGTATTCTATGGTATCAATGTATCACTCTTTGATAGTTGTTGGATAAGAAATCTATGATATTCTTATCCAATTCTGTTTCAATGATGCATGAGCTTCACGTGTATTTTTCTGCTGCCTCAAGTATTCACCCAGTTCACTTGAGTTTTGAATGTGGCTACATTATTTCTAATTTTAAATTGAACTCATCTGATGTTTGATAGTCATTCTGAAACAAGTTAAACCTAAAAAGGCTAAGAAACTCTGCAGCTTAGCCTCATAAGTCCGAATGAATGGAGAAGAGACAAAGGGATGCAGATGTTCAAGAATTCAGTCCTCTGCTTGTCCATAACTATCTTCTTTTTATTTGTGAAAAAACCCTGTGGCATAAATAGGAGAGTCTACAGCCTTCTAAGATTTCAGGAAATGTGTTTTGCGTGAAAACAGTCATAAACAATGCTTGTGTGTGTGGGTGTGTACACTGTATATGATTAAAAATATATCTGTACTTTAAGTCTATGGATCATCTTAGGTTATCATCAAACTTAAAAGAAACAAATTACCTGAGAGATATATTGTCTTGATCAAAATTAGTCAGCCAACACCAGAATACCTATTTTATTTACAGATAGATCAATTATCCACATGCAAAACTGAATGTTGAATCAAGTGAACAACATTACAGAATTCATCTTCCTGGGCCTGACACAGAACCCAGATGTTCAGAAACTCCTGTTTTTTTTTGTGTTTATAATCATGTACTTTCTCACAATGGCAGGCAATCTACTCATCATAGTAACAATTGCCAGCAGCTCAGCCTGGGCTCCCCTATGTATTCTTTTCTGTCTTACTTGTCATTTCAAAATGGTGCCTTCTCTTCTAACACAGCCCCCAAAAATGATATTTGACTTACTTGCTAAGAAGTCTATCTCCTTCATTGGGTGCATGACTCAGCTCTTTGTAGAGCATATAAGTGGTGGAGCTGAGATTATCTTGCTCTCAGTGATGGCCTATGACCACTGTATGGCCATTTGCAGGCCCCTCACTACATGATATAAAAATGAATTGGTGGTTGTGTGTCATCTTGGTGGCCCTTTCCTGGGCTGGGGGCTTCTTCATGCTCTGATTCAAGTCCTTTTCATGGTGTGGTAGCTCTTTTGTGGCCTCAACATCACTGACCATTTCTTCTGTGTTTTTTGCCCTCTGCTGAAGATATTCTGCATAGATACTAGCATTATTGCACCTTTTATTGCCACCAACAGTGGTTCAAGTGTTTGCTCAGTTTTTCTATTCTTATTGCCTCCTATGTCCTCATCCTTTGCTCCCGGAAATCTCACAGCTCTGAGAGACAGAGGAAGGCTTTCTCCACCTGTGCCTCACATATTACTGTGGTTGTCTTATCCTTCGTGCCCTGTACATTCATGTACCTTCAGCCCATGACCACCTTCCCCATTGATAAAGCAGTAGCTGTGTTCTATTCTTTGATAAGACCCATGTTAAACCCTTTAATCTACACACTTAGAAATGCAGAGGTGAAAATTGCAATGAGGAAACTCTGGAGCCAAAGCATGATATCATGTAACAAATCATATAAATAGACTAGAGAAAGAAAAAATCATATTTTATTATCAAGCATGGGTAATTCAAAAGTTAAAGGCCATGCAGTCAGTATATGTTATTATAAATATATTTATCCCCTTGTCATGTGAAATCTTAAATTGTTCCCCTTTCATAAAATATCAATATTTAATTAAAAGGTAACTAAGTTCCTTCCAATTAGAAATTTCTGTGTGTGTACAAATTATTGATCAATAAGACATTGCTAATTGGTGTAAAATTTTCAGTTTGGAAAATTATTTTCATTATATATGCATAGAGAAATTATCTGCAAATCTTCATGTATACCATATATAAGCCATAGCCCAAGCAATTAAAATACATAAAGAGGTTTATGGCTAAGAGTTTTTTTGAAAATGTATAGATGTAAATCCAGCTGCTGAACTCAGTGTTGCCTTAATATTGTGTAATGTCAGCATCAACCAAAAATGAATGTGTTTGGAGGAATGAGAGGAGTGTATTAAAGCACCTGTCTTCCCAAAATTGATGCTGTCGTGTTGCACAACCACAGAGGACATTTGCATTTTAACTTGGGCTATGCCAATAATAAATTGTTTTTCCTGCCTTAAGCCTAGAATGGATATTATATACTTCCAGGTACAGACATAGAGCAAACTTGCACATGATATTCCCAGATAGAATATATATTTTTCCATCAGAAACATCCACACAGCACTTTGTCTCCAAAATATACTTTATTAGATGGATCTGACCTTTAGATAATAGGAAGAAAATAGCTAGGATAAAAGAGAGAGCTTATGATGTCTGTGTAATCAAGGCAGAAAGTCTGCATATTCAAATTGGAAGAGAAAATTGTAGACCAAGTGCATATTCCTTGAGATGCAGTCACTTACATTGCTCTTCTATGAGAAAGAATCCAGATAAAAGAAGAGGACCTAGATTAGGACCAAGGCAGATGTCCTACCAATATCTGAGTGATTTCCCTTCTATTTTTGAAACCAGTGCAGTAATCCAAATTATTTCACAGCTCTGCCTGATCTTATTGATTACATACACACACACACACACACATATGTTTCATGCATATACAAATTATGCTACACTTAGTAAAGAATTCATTCCATATAAGTGATCATTTTTTCTCAATATGTCCAAACAATTTACTAATGACCAAATAGCCATGTGCTCCAAACATATGTTCATCCCCCTTGTGTTTAAGAATGGACATGTGAGTAGCTCATAGAAGTGATGTATGTTACGTATAAGCTGAAACATTTAGGAGCCAGTTGGCTAGTATCCAGCTTTCTTTTTCCCTACTGCAGGAAGCCTGGAAAATGCATTATGAAGTTGACACTAAGAAGAAGCAACCTGGATTACTAAGCAACTACATGAGATGCAAATGCCCAATATAGTACTTTAATCCACACTGGATTATGCCAGAACAAAAATAAAATTGTACATATTAAACCACAGAGATTTCAGGATTCATTTGATACAGCAGCAAAAATGCAGTTGATATTCACTAACGCATCGACTTTATCTTCACAAAGATTTATAAGTTAAAAGAGAGCAAATTGGCAAAACTTTTGCAATTATTTGGATCTCAAAGAGCATGAATAAGTAGCAATCCTTACAAATCAAGTCAAATTAAACCTTTTTGTGCTTCTGTGTAACACTACACTAACTGAAGTATTGAAACCATAAATTTTAACACTGGCTTTTCTCCAATTTCCTAATTGTAAGGCAATGCTGAAGAAAATCATACAATCATACACTATAAAGCAAGTGCAACAGTTATAAACTCCAATGTGACCTAGTTTTTCAAGGATTTTAAAGCAAATTTTCTGGCTTTTCTAGCTAGTCACTCTTCTACACATTCTTCTCAGTACATCTTACAATTTTCCATAATCCACATTACACAAATTTTCCTTTCAGCTCAGAAGAAACTTATACCTTGTACTTGTCAGAAAAGTAAGAACCATCTCAACATTAAGCATCCTCATCAATAGTTATAGCTATAAAAGTTTCACCTTTATGCCTTCTTGTACAAACAATGAAAATATGTTTAAAGTCTCCTATTTAATTTTAATATGTCTCCATGTGTTCTGCATATAAATGCTACATGTTTCCTCAGTAATATTACTTCTAGGTCCCACAATAACATATCCCAAACTGTTTATGCATCCTGGTAGATCTACTGAAGGTTTTGGACCTAGAAGAGAAAATCATATTAGTGGGAATAATAAAATGCCATATGCTTTTTGTCTCTATGGAATCAATGATCAATTAAGAGAAATATCCTGTGTCATTCCAGAAAATTTCACACTAGGGAAATAAACTAAATATCTCTCAAAAGTATCATGGATAAACAAACTCTAGTACATTCATAAATTAGAATACTACTCAACAGTAAAAAGGAATGAAGTACTGATACACATAAAAACATGAACAAATTTCAAATGCATTATGAAAAGTGAAAAGAGCCAGCTTAAAGGAGTAATAAA
>JAKSZT010039344.1:0-16632 GCA_026826555.1 Tolypeutes matacus
CTTGCTTCCACAGCATTGATCCAAAGAAAAGCTTAGTGGTGCCCCATGTAGGTGGCCATCTGAGGTAGACGGTGCAGAGAATGATCAAAAGAAAGACTGGGATCAGTTGACCACACTCCATGTGGAATTCAGGAAGTTTATTTAGGCTGAAGCTGCATTTTGTACTACAAAGCTTATAACAAAAGTGGGGCATACTTCACTAGTTCCTCAGCCTGGTACGTGAGAGCGCTGCCTGTTTCTGTGTTCCCAGACAATCTTTCTTGTGAATTCAGACAATAACATCCTAGTGGTGTGTTCATTCCAATCTGCCTCCACCCACCGATATCTGCAGTATGCAGTGTCTTTGGAGACATTTACTAATGTTTCTCTGCCAGCAAGGAAGAATTATAAATGTTTAACCCTTTATGCTATGGCTCTCAGCATCTTTTCCAACATCCAAGGAAGAAATACAAAGGGCTAAAATACACATGAATATATGCTCGATATCACTTGCTATCAGGGAAATGCAAATCAAAACTACAATGAAACTGCATCGTACTTCCATCAGAATGGCAGCTATTAAAAAAACAGCAGACTGTAAGTGTCGGAGAGGATGTGGAGGAATAGGAACTCTTATCCACTGCTGGTGGGATTGTGGAATGACCCAGCCAATGTGGAAGACAGTTTGGTGGTTCCTCAGAAAACTAACAATAGATCTTCTGTATGATCCAGCAATTCCTCTGCTGGGTATATACCCAGAATAACTGAATGCAAGCACACGAACAGATATATGCACTCCAATATTCATAGCAGCATTGTTCACCATTGCCAATAGTTGGAATCAGCCTCATTGCCCATCTACAGATGAATGAATAAGCAAAAGTGGTACATACATACAATGGAATATTACTCAGATGTAAAAAGGAATAAAGTGCTAAAACACGGAAGAACGTGGATGAATCTTGAAGACCATTTGTTGAGTGAAGCAAGCCAGGCATTGAAAGCTGAACAGTATATGTCCTGAATGATTTGAACTGTGGAAAGTGAGCAGTCTCTGAGAACCACAGGTTAACAAGAGAGAAAAAGGGAAGAGTTGGCTGTGAGCCATCATCCATATGGACATAATCTATGATAAACTGATAGAGTATAGTTGCATAATGAAGGATAGGACAGATGGGTAGTGTGACATTACTGCTTTTGGTGATACAGGTTTCACAGGTGGGTAGATTAGGAAGTGCCAGTTGGAATACCCATGGCATGTAATTATGAATATTGTCATTCCATGAGTCAAGACAGGGGAGTGTCATATGTTCCAGGGGGATGGGGTGGAAGGAACATTTAAGATCAAATTGGGTATTTAGTGGTCATGGGAAACGTTTTTCATTATCTCACAGTAATGGATGGCGGACATGGTAAATATCATCAAAAATTATTAAACTGTACCATCTAAATTGTAAACTATAGTATAAACCACTGACAATGTTTAGTTGCTATGTTTTACTATCTGTATAAGAGTTATAACAATGTTAACATATATTTTTTAAAAAGGATTAATATGGGGTGGAGAAGCAGGAGGGAGTTAAGGTATGTGAGAGGCTCTAGTATTCCGTGTGTGACTTTGCTGTGACTTAAGACATCTTTGAAAATTAAATGAAAATTTGGGAGACACTGGGGAATGAGAAGAGGAAGATGTTACTTTACACTAGACATATGATAGTACAGTGATAAAAGGAAAAAATACTTTTTTAAAAAGGAATTTGTTTTGTTTTTTTTCCCGAATTTTTGAATACCCCAATCTGCTAATTATATTTTATTTTTAGTTTAGTGTTTTTTCTTCTGAGATTCCTTGTACATATCCATTGCATTTAAGCTTATCACTATTATTACTTTGTCCTAGTAATTGTATTTTGGCTTCATGCCCAAGGAAGGTTTAGATCACAGAAGGGTTACAATGGGGGCTGCAGATGATCATTGGTGGGGGGTGTCTGGGAAGGGGGATTCATGGGAGTACGTTCATCACAATATACATGAAAGGTATATAAAATTGTTCAAATGATCAAGGGATGGGTCATGTTCACGGTGAGTAGAAAATCATAACTAAATGAGGGAATCTGAATTCCCAGCCTGGAGAGCTCTGCCACATTCTCCTAGGGAGCAGCAAAAAGCCCCTCAGTGCAGGAACAGTGTCTGTCAAAAGAGGTTGGCCCATTGATTGTTTCTTCTTATTGATGACTAACCTCATGGGTCTTTGCTCTTGTAATTGAAACTTAGCCTACTATTATGGGGTGCCTAAGTGTTGCATCCTGAGAGGCCCTTTGTTGCACAAATATGACCTCTCTCTAAGCCAAACTCAGCATATGAATGCATTACCTTCCCCCCAACATGGGACATGACTCCCAGGGATGAGCCTCCTTGGCAAGTAGTAATAAATACCAAGTGACAACTGGTAACAGGATTGGAAAAAGATCTTGAAAAAATGGGGAAAATGTAAAGAGAAATGGGTTCATGTGGCTAAGAGACTTCAAAGAGAGTCAGGAGGTCATCCCAGAGGTAACTGTTATGCACACCTCAGTAAGATCTCAAGAATACCAAAGTGGATATCACCCCACACAGAGGGGCTCCTGAGGTCTCTGGAGACACCCAGGTCCTACCTAAGTGGAGTAGCCCCAGAGATTGATGCCTTATAAGTGGGCTCTACTTTGGAATCTGTGCTTCTGAGAGTGACAGAGTTGGAGTCAAATAAGCCCTCCCTGCACATGGTCCATCAGTACCCTCTGTTCAAACCTATATATGATGCTGGAGATTTCAGGTGTATGCCCAGAGACTGGAGCCTCTGGCCTAGCTATGTGCCAGCTGTGCCTGGAATCTCGGTGGAGCTGCAACTTGTAGCCTACAGCTCAAAGGACAAATTCAAGTCACCTGGCAAGGAGACAATGATGGGCAATGGCCATCCCAAGGAATGGAGAGGGCATGAAGCTGCAGGCAGGATAATCCCATCCACTGTATCCATGGGATATAAGCCCTCTCTCATTTGGTGGTTGAGTGAAAATCACCATCCCAGTCCCCTCAGGATTGGGGTAAGAGCAATGGACTAGAGTGGACTTAAGGGTAACCTGTTATAGACATATCATGATTCAAGGAATGGAAGAAATTATAAGAGTGAGTTGGAGCCAGTGGCTGCTGGACACTTTTGGGGCAGGGAGGGAAAGTGCAGTTGAAATCCTGAGTGGCATTGCGGTGACAGATGTAGGCCATTATACATCAGCTTATACCATGCAGAACTGTGTGGGAGAGAGCATGGTCTACAATGTGAACTGTGATCTATGCTTGGTGACAAGGCCCCAGGATGTGTATATCCATTGCGGTTGATGTACCACACTGATGAAGGATGTTGGGTGGGATGAAGTGGGAGGTGATGAAGGTGGGGAACATGGGATTTGTTATAATTTCTGTGTAATATTTAGGTAATCTAAGCAACATATATATATATATATATATATACACACACACCATTTATGTAAGCAAATGCACATATGTGCATATATATTAATATATCTCTTTACAAATATTAATATGTATTGTGAAAATTTTGATTCTTACCAACAATTTAAAAAAGAAAGAAAATGCTGCAATAAAGGGCAGCATTATTTTTAAAATGGTAAGTTTTTAAATGCTTGCCCAGAATGTAATGGATTGAAGAACCAGTGAAAATGACCAGGATAATTTTAAATAAGTGGAAAACCCATCTTTACATAAATTAAGAGAAATAGCGAGTTCTGATGCATAAATTAGTGGTAACGAATTGAACAAAGATGAGTGTGGAAGAAGATGTGGGAGGAGCAGATCAAAGAAAAAAACTGCAAGTGCACTTTTCCAAGAGAAGAAATATATCCTGGATTGCACAGTCACAACGTCTTCCTTAAAGGATTGGCAACAATTTGCACAGACTGGAGGTGGATATACTTTGTTGATTCACATTGATTATATTCACAGGGTTTCTCTGCAGTATGAAAGTTGTAATGTTTAATGAGATACTTTCTCTGGCTTAAGGCTATTCCAAATTCCTTACATACATAGGACTTTCCTACACTATGAATTTTATCATGTCAGTGAGATTTGATTTGCTCCTAAAGGCTTTCCTACATTCCTTACATATATAGGGTTTCTCTCCAGTTTGTCTTGTCTGTTGTGTAATGAGGTTAGATTTCTGAATGAAAGCTTTCCCACATCCATGACATTCATTGGGTTTCTCTTCAGAATATATTCTCAGATGGTGAACGAGATTTTCTTTCTGGTTGAAGTCATTTCCACATTCACTGCATACGTAGTGTTTTTCTCCAGAATGAATGCTCTGATGTTTAATGAAATATTGCTTTTGCCTGAAGGCTTTTGTGCAAACTTTACATTTTTTTGTTTCTTTCCAATATGAGTTTTTTCATGTTCTGAGAGGTTTGATTTGTACCTAACGGCTTTTTCACGTGCCTTACATGCATAGGGTTTTTTGCAGTAGGAAATCTCTTGTATCTGAAATTTGACATTTGAATTAAAGCTTCCCCACATATATATGATTTCACTTCAGTAAGAATTTTCTGATGAATAAAGAGCTTCCCCGTCAGGTTGAAAACATTCCCACATGTATGACATTTCTATCATTGTTCCCTTGTATGGCTTTTAAAATGAGGAGTAAAAAATGACTGTAAAGAGCAGCCTACATTCAGGATACTCTTATGGTTCCTCTCTAGTTTGAATTTTCTCATATTCCATGAGGTTTTGTTTCAGATGAAAGCATTCCCATCTTCATTACAATACTATCTAATGTATGAATGTTTCATGCTCAATGAGATTTAATGCCTGGTGAAGGATTTCCAATATTCCTTAAATATACAGGGTTTTACTCCTGAATGTTTATTTGATGTGACTCTGGCCTTCTCAAATTCATGAAATACCAAGTGGTTTCTCTGATGGATTAATTCTCAGTTATCTCATGAGGTTGAATTTCCAAGGAAACTTCACACTCATTACAGTTAAAGGGAGGACTTCCATGTGGGGAAAACTGGCAAAACTCATTATCTTAATCCTTTTTCCTTACATGGATTCCCTCATGCTTAGGTAAGCATGATGCAAATTCCTTCCAAGTGATGTTACATTCATAGAAGTGTAATTTTGAGGACATAATGCTTGTGGTCAGAGAAAAGTTTTTCCCAACTTTCTTACATTCTCTTCCTTCATATTAAGTCTGTACTGTTGTGGAAGTGGATATAGCTTCACTCAAAAGCCTTTTGTTATGTGGTTCTTTCTGCTTCTTAAAGTCCTATGCTTCTTCATAGTTTGTGTGGTGCACCAAAAACAGTGCTTAGAGGGATATTTATAGCATTGAATGCATTCATTAGAAAAGAGGAAATACCCAATATCAATCAACTAAGTGTCCAATTTGGAAAATGCAACCATATCTCATTTTTATTTGTTCTATCATTCATGGCTCTTGCTTCAAATGAGCATCACATCCAGTTTGGTGACTTCATATCTAGGAAATTGGGAATTGATACAGTACTTTATTAATGATGGGGACAAAACAACACTCCATAAATCAATCCTGGAACATTCAGGCTTCTGAAGGATAAGAAAGCTACAGCTTCCAAAGATGCACAAGTAAGGTGGCCCCAGAACAAAGGTGAAAATGGCAACCCAGGAAATCCTTTACACTTTGTTTAGGACTGACTATTTTAATTCAAAATTTTCCTCCTATTTATTTAGATGAGAAGTACTATTTAATTTTCTGTAAAGTTTACCATGGAAATTAAAACACTTTTGCTTGCCTTCCCAAATCTGCACTTATTATTTGTTATTGACTTGCCAAATAATGGTTTTTTGGTTTTTTTTTTTTAATTATGGGTAAAAATCAAAATTCTCACAATACATACGAACATTTGCAAAATGATATATAAATATATATGCATATATGTGTATTTGCTTACAAAAATGTTGTTTATATATATAATGGGTTTTAAAACATTTTATATCCGGTATTAGTCAGACAAAGGGGTGCTGATGCACAATGCCAGAAATCTCTTGGACTTTATAAAGCCTATTTATTTGGAGTTGAAGCTTCCAGTTACCAGTCCATAAAGCATGTTTCTACCTTAACCAAAGTCTGTTACACGGTCTTGGAGCAAGACAGCTGCTGACATTTGCCAGTGTTCAGGGTTATTGGGTTCCTCTCTTCCCAGGGCTGCCTTTCTCCCTGTGCTCAGCTCCACTGTTTCCTCCTCAAGTTCAGCTGTATACTATGAGACTCTCTAAGCTTTTCCTGTCTCCACAAGGCCAAATGTGAACTGTCAGGTGAATGGCTTGTGTCTTTTCCATTGAGCCTCCTGTCATTGCTAATCAGAACTCCAACATCAAAAACTACTCCAATTCTGTCCATTGCCATGTCTTTTTATGTTTGAGACCCCACCCACCAATGGGCGGGGCTCAAATGCCCTAACAACTGTGGCCCAGTCAATGTCCTAATCAGAATTTAATCATGCCCAGATTAACAGACATCATCCCATATACATTTTTGGAACTCATAACGACATCAAACTGCTACATATCCATTTAACCAACTCATGATATATATTATTTTATGGTGTATTGGAACGCTTTATTGATATCCTATGCCACAGATATCATTATTACTTTATCGATTCAATAGTCATTTCGGTACATGAATTTAATTAACAGATATTGTTCTTCAATCCATCCTGAATCTTGAACCTTCTGAGAATAATTTTTTCTGTCTGAAGATTATTCTTTTACATTTCTTTTAAACTGAGTTGCTGATAGCTAACTTTATTTTTTCTTATCTCTAAAAATATTTATTTCACTTCTTCCTGAAGGTTTGAGATGAATTAAATCTCAGGCCCTCTACAATCTTCACTGCTTTTGAGAGCACCCTTAGTGTTGAATTTCTCCATTCTGTTGTAAATGTAATCAGTTATTTAGAGAAAAAATTAGGGGCTTTCAGTTATACAGCCTGCTTCTGTCCCCCCCAAGCATAATCTGTGGGCTCTGGCTCTGGCAATCAGAATGATCACACATCCCTCTGAGTTACACACCTGATTCTGGAGCTAAGATTTGGTGGAGAAAGCACAGTATATTGAGTTCTTCTTGAGACATTTCTGAGACCAGTGCAATGGTGATCAGCACCCCATTTTGCTCAACGATTGCCACACCCAAAGTACAGCTACTGCTTCTTGAGTTCCCATTTCTCCCAGACTTAGGAGACCCATCCTGCTCCCTAAGCTCTGATTATGCCATCATTTGCATCTTGTGTGGATGCCAGAGAAGTATGTTCTTACTAACTTATTGCTGTTTGTGTAAGCCTTTTTTATTTAGGACATTTTGCTTAGATTCAGATAAGGGAACTTTCAATTAGGGCACTTTTTGTTAGAATGCTTTAGTTTAGTTAAGGACCTCTGATTAGTTTTCAGGCACCAGGATGGACCCCAATCATTGTGCTGAAGTCCTACATAAATGGAACAGAGAAAGAGTGCTGCCATGTTTACCCTGCCATGTTGGAGAGGGCTTCAGGATCTCCTACAGCTGTGGAGAGACACAGAATCCCTGGAAGTCTGAGGGAGCGGCCAGGGGCTGTTGTCATCGATCAGCCTGAAACTATAGATATAGAGGCCAAAGGAGAAGAGTTAGGTGTGAGCAATTGCGTCTGATGGCCCATTGCTGAACACAGGGAGAAAGTGAATTGGGAAGAGAAGGCAGAGAGAGACAAGAAGGTGCAATATGTTGCCTTGGCAGGATTGTAGCAGCCACTGACCATTATTAATTTTTGATGATTCTTTGATTTGGACATTTTCACAGCCTAAGAACTGTAAGCTTTTACATTTCTTTAAAAGTGAGTTGGTGCTAGCACAGTTTATGAGTTTTTACTCATCTTTAAAAGTGTTTATTTCACTTCTTCTTGAAGGTTTGAGATGAATTTAATATCAGACCCCCAAAGATCCCCACTGCTTTTGAGAGCAACTTTATGGTTGAAATTCTCCATTCTGTCATAGGGTATTCAGTTCTTTGGGGAAGAAATTAGGAGCTTTCATTTGTACACCCTCCTTCCTGCCCCCCATCCACCAGGCAAAATCTGTGCACTCTGGCACTGGGAAAAGGAATAATGGCACACATCTCTGAGTTACACACGTGATTTTGGAGATAAGATTTGGTGGAGAAAGCACAGTATATTGAGTTCTTCGTGGGACCATACTAGGGACCAGTGCAATGGTGGTCAGCACACCATTTTGCTCAGTGATGGCCACACTCAAAGTACAGCCACTGCTTCATGAGTTACCATTTCTCCCAGACTTAGGAGAACCCTCCTTAACCCTGTGCACTGGGTTAATCCACTTGTTTGAGTCTTGAGTTAACATAAGAAATGTATGTTCTTAATATCCCATTGCTGTGTGTGTCAGCCTTTTGTATGTAGGACATTTTGGTTAATTTCAGATAAGGGACCTTTTGATTAGGTCACTTTTTGTTAGATTGCTTTAGTTTAGTTAAGGTCCTCTGATTAGATTTCAGGCACCAGGATAGACCCCCGTAATTGTGCTGAACTATTAGATACATGGAACACACAGAGAAAAAGTCCAGCCATGTTTACCCTGCCATGTGGGAGAGGGCTCCAGGATCTCCTACATCTGCAGAGAGACACAGAAACCCTGAGAGGCTGAGGGAGAGGACAGAGGCTGGAGTCATGGAGCAGATTGAACCTGAAGACATCAAGGCCAGAGGAGAAGGGAGAGGTGTGAGCAATTGTGTCTGATGGCCCACTGCTGAGCTCAGTGATAAAGTGAGTTCAGAAGAGAAGGCAGAGGGAGACAAGCAGGCCAACATTTTGTCTTGGCAAGAGTCCAGTGGCAGCTGACCCTTGCTAAGAGCACTTTTGATGATGCCCTGATTTAGACATTTTGATAACCTCAGAACTGTAAGCTTTATCCCCAATAAATTCCAATAAAAGCCAACCTATTTCTGGTAATTTGCATTGGCAGCACTTGGCAAACTCAAACAGTTAGGGACACAGTTTTGGAGAGATGTCCTGTTCCCGAATGGCAGTGGGATGCTGTTGCCCAGTGAATTCACCTGTAAACTGTGGGTGTCTCAAGACTAGGCTGGAATGAGAACTGGTAAGATGGAGGAGGAAGTGGTATTGGCCAGCAAGTCCTACAAGACTGGGAGACAGGCAGGGGAGCCACATGGTTTGAGGAGTAATCTAAAATCACAGATGCCTCAGTATGATGCAACTGCCTCAGATAGTGGTTGGCTAGGTGGGCAGGGGCAGATGAAAGCATGGGTCCTGGGATATGGTGCAGAGAGGAGTCAGGGCACAGATGGCATACTTCCTGCTCCTGCTCCATTTGCCCTTCCCTCCTTCCCTTGGTCTCCAGTATTGGCCCTCATAGGATGCTGCTTTTACTGTACCCCTCCTGGGTCTCAGGCACAGACTCAGGTCTACTGCTTCCAGTTCTACATTCACCTTCTCCAATCTTGGGGCAGCTAAAGAAAGAGCAATACCAAGATGAAAACTGTTGGTGTCAGGAATTAAATGTCAAAATTCACATTACAACATTGGGTAGAGCAATAATATCACCAGAATCAGAAACATTAGACCAGTGACCCTAATAAATGGTAACATAATCCCAGAAAGCCCTCGGAACTAGGGCAGACAAGTTTAGAAGTAAGGTTGTGGGATAGTTTCATGGTTGTAGAAAACCTCAGAGGTTGTAGATGCTAGATGTTTCTCAGACTAATTAAATATAAAATTTTCAATACATTTTGAAAAGAGTTGAAAATGATGCAGACCTCTTCAATCCCAGAAAAGAACGGATGGTTTGGATAGGGAGAAGCTGATGAACAGTTGAAGAAGTAAGAAAGTAACAAGTGTTCACTGCAGTCCCCAAGCCAGAGAAGGGCTGTTCTGTTTGGGAACCAAACTCTTAGAGCCCCAGTGAAAACCATCATCATAAGTTGTGGATGCACAAAGGAGTTTCAGGAGAAAGCCCTGCTCAGAACTCACAGCTTCAGTTAGTGATGTGAGTCACTCTAGCAGGTCTTCACTGTGGCATAAGCCACAGGAAGTCCGTCTTCTCCTATGGTGCTAACAGCCCTCTATCTGGACACATGTAGAGAGCAGTGTCACCTTCACATGGTCACACACATGCTCCTTGTGGTCCGTGCTCACTCCTGCTGCTGGAGGCCTCCACCCATCCAGGCAGATGGGGAGGGGGGCAAGGTGATTGAGCACTTTTACTTTATGGGCAACTGTATTTGCAAATGGTGAGGGAAAGTGCCTCCCCAGTACTGTTGCAGATACAAATCAATATCTTCATATGAAACACTATATATGATTTCATTGTGTACTATTTTCATAATTTCTTTTAAATTATAGCCAAATTATCCATGCAAAGAGTAAAAAAATAATTTATATCTGTCAGGACAATAATTTATATCTGTCAGTCAAATTCCTTCTCTAGGCTCAATCCCCATTCTTCCTTCCTCAGAATTATCTGCATTGGCAGATTCCTTTGTGTACACATTTCTGTTTGAAAATACATGCATTCTCTAGTTTCATCTATCCCACACCCTATCTCATTTGAGAAAAATATTGGAGTACAACTTAAGAATATAAATAAGATTTCTAACTTCTTAAAATACTTGAGATTAGGACTATATCAACTAATTATGAAAGGATCATTTCTGCTTTAATATAACAGAGAAAATTGGAATTAAGTAAAACAGGCCAGTGTAGTTCAGTGGCTGTTAAACTTGAATCCTCATCAGAATGAGGGGAAGAAACTGGAAAAATATCAATGATTGGGGTGCTTTTAAGAAAAGGCTAAAATAATGGACAGCATTATTTTTAAAATGGTAATTTCTTAAATGCTTACCAAGAATGTAATGGATCGAAGAACCCATGAAAACAACCAGGATAATTTGGAATAAGTGGAAATCCCATCTTTACATAAACTAAGAGAAATATCAAGTTCTGATGCATAAGTTATTGGTAACAAATTGAACACAGATGAGTGTGGAAGAAGATGTGGGAGTAGCAGATCTCAGAACAAACTGCAAGTGCACTTTTCCAAGCGGAGAAAGACATCCTGAATTGCACAGTCACAGTCGCTTCCTTAAAAGATTGGCAAAATGTAGCACAAACTGGAGGTGGAGACTTTTGGGATTCACATTCATTACATTCAGAGGGTTTCTCTCCAGTATGAATGTTGGAATGTTTAATGAGTTACTGCCTCTGGCTGAAGGTTATTCCACATTCCTTACATATATAGTGTTTCCCTTCACTATGAATTTTCTCATGACCAGTGAGATAAGATTTGCTACTTGAAGGCTTTCCTACATTCTGTACATATATAGGGTTTCTCTATAGTTTGTCTTCTCTGGCATGTAATGAGGCTTGATTTCTGAATGAAAGCTTTCCCACATCCATCACATTCAGAGTTTTTCTCTCCAACATGTATTCTTGGATGATTAATGAGGGTTTCCTTCTGGTTGAAGACTTTTCCACATTCATTGCATATATAGGGTTTTTCTCCAGAATGAATACTCTGATGTTTCATGAACAATTGCTTTTGGCTGAAGGCTTTTCTGCATTCTTTATATTCATTTTTTTCTGTCACTGTGAGTTTTTTCATGTTCTCTGAGATATGATTTGTACCTAAAGTCTTTTTCACATGCCTTACATGCATATGTTTTCTTTGCACTAGGAAACCTCTCAGACCTGAGATTTAACATTTGAATTAAAGCTTTCCCATATATATATATATATCATTTCTCTTCAGTAAGAATTTTCTGATGAATAAAGAGATTTACTGTTAGGTTGAAAATTTTCCCACATAACATTTCTATGCTTGTTCCCTGGTATGGCTTTTAAAATGAGGAGTAAAAATGATGGTAAAGAGCAGACTACATTCAGGACACATATTGTTTCTCTCTAGTTTGAATTTTCTCATATTCCATGAGGTTTTGTTTCAGATGGAAACCTTCCCATGTTCATTACAATACTAACTAATGTATGAATATTTTATGCTCAGTGAGATTTAATGCCCGGAAGAAAGATTTCTAATATTTCTTACATACACGCGGTTTTACTCCTGCATGTTTCTTTCATGTGAATCTAGCATTGCCAAATTAATGAAATCCTTAATGGCTTCTGTGAAGGATTCATTTTTTGGTATCTCATGAGGTTGTATTTCCAAGATAACCTCACACTCATTACACTTAAAAGGCAGGACTACCATATGGTTCAAACTGGTAAAACACATTGTCTTCATTCTTTTACCATACATAGATTCCCTCATGTTTAGGTAAGCATGATGCAAATTCCTTCAAAGTTAAGCTACATTCATATAAGTTTTATTTTGAGGAAACAATGCTTGCAGTCAGAGAACATATTTCCCCAACTTCTTACATTCTCTGCCTTCATCTTAAGTCTGTACTGTTGTGGAAGTGGATATAGCTTCACTCACAAGCCTTTTGTTACAAACACATTTCTGTTTGTAAATACATGCATTCTCTAGTTTCATCCATCACACACCCTATCACATATGAGAAAAGTTTTGTAGTACAACTTAAGAATATGAATAAATTTTCTAACTTCCTAAATTACTTGAGATTAGAAGTATATCATATAATTATGAAAGGAACATTTCTAATTTAAAATACTAAAAAAAATTGGAGTGAATTAGAAAGCAGGCTGTTGTAATTTCACGTGGAGGTAGACAGTGCCTGGAATGATACAAAGAAAGTTAGGTACCAGGGGAACTTCACTCCATGTTGAATGCAGGCATTTTTATTTAGGCTGAAGCTTCTTTTTATACTACAAAGGTGATAATAAAATATGGCGTTGTTCACTAGTTCCTCTGCTTGGTACGTGAGAGCGCTGCCTCTTTTTGTGTTCCCAATCTTTCTTGGGAATTCAGAGAATAACATTTTTGTAGTGTATTCATTCTACTCTCCCTTCTCCTACTGATGTTTGCAGTATATAGTGTCCTTGGAGACATTTCCTAATGTTTATCTGCCCCAAGAATGCTTTTAAAATGCTTAAACTTTTATGCTCTTGATCTCAGCTTCTTTTTCAATGATTCCCCCTTTTTTGTTTTTGGTCCAGGGTGACTGTGCCTGTGTTAGGTTGCCCTCCTCTGAAGGTCTTACCCATCACTGGCGACCAGCCAAGCTTCATGCACCGGGATTTGAGAGTTAAGTGTTTTAAGCAGAATCAAGTTATTGGCATGGCTGGCCTTTTCAGCCCTATTAATGCAGGACAGCAGCATTTTGTGAATGCCTCCTAATACAGTTAAGAGTAGCAGACACCAATGGTCATCACAATGATGTTAGCAAATACAGAGGTTGTTTTCCACCAATGTTGGGGGTATATTTTATTTAATTGATTTGACACTAATTGCTAAATTTTGCTACTTGGAAGTGTAGTAAGTTGATTCTCAGACATGCTCAAAATCTTCTTTTGCAAATCTGTAATTTCTATAGATAAATTTATGTGATGACCTATTAAATGATTTTTAATTTTTTCTCATTCATAATGGGAATCATTGCAATGGAGGGGAGTGATACAAAAACCACTTTCATTCCAATCACACTATGAACCTAGTTTTAAATTTAGATTACATACCTGATCTCCCATTTGTGTAACAGCCATCTCTAAGTCATTAAGCCTATTGTTGATCTGCTCTCAAAATATGCCTGACTATGCCATAGCTCACTAGCATTTTGATGCCAATTTCTAACTTATTGTCATGTTTGGATATTCTCATGTAGGGCAGCTCCTACCACAACAGCAGCTGTAATAAGCCCTATAAGCCCTAATACAGCAGCTATAGTTAATGCAATTAAACGTTTGGTTCTTTTCAAGTAATGATTTAGAAAGTGCCAAAGGATAAGGTTCTCAGGGGAAGACTGCCAGCAGTGATTCAAGCAAATCCAAACCCATATTCCATGACACTGATATCCTATTTGAACTGCAGTAGAACTCTCCTGTAAAACAGAATTTGATACACAAGTGTAAAGGGAGCAATTACTGCAGAAAACCATTGTTGTTTAATGCTTGCTGTTCCTACTATCAAAACAATGGCATCCTGTACACATACTTTAAGAAATTAAGTGGATTTGCTTTTTGAACTAGTAATATTAGTTTTATTGCCTTGCCATTCAAAAATTGGCTAGTTCCCAAAAATAATTTCCAGAAATAATTTTAGTTTTGTTTAGCATCCCATAGTTATGGGATAAATCTTCCCTGATGAGCCCAATTTAGTGACATATTTATACTTATGACATCCCCAAAATTATAAAAATAATGATAGCCTTCTTTTGTTGTTTTTGTTTAATTACTAATTTTTCAACTTATGGTTGTGTTTACATTAGGTTTCATTATCCCTATAATGGCCTTATTCTTTACAATTCTATAGGAATTCTTAAAGAGCACAACCTCAGATGAAACATGGTATGTATGCCATTTATCATTTTGTACTATGATTTTGGGGCTGTGTACATGGATCAATGGATCCTATGCAGTTAGGTCATTCAAGAAAAGGAAATTAACAATAAATTTCCCTTCCTAATCAGGTTTTAGATGAAGCAAGAGAAAATGAAAAGACTGATGAATATAAACAGGGTAGGGTTTGTCCCCTCAAGTCAACAATTCTAAGAGAGGTGAATTAGTAATATAAGCCCAATATGTATAATTATGTGAAAGTGCATTTCTTACTGCTGTGGTTCTCATGGTAAGCATAGCAAGGAACAACTGTGTTAGTGTGAGATTCTGCCTTTTAGAAGTTACCTTCTTTTCTGCTTTTTGTGTTAGCTTCTTTTGCTTGTTTTTGTCTAGGTTTTAGATGTCTGGACAGGAACCAAAGCTGGTCTCTTTTATCTGTAATCATAAGAGCATAACCTTGACCGTATATCCTAACTTAACTTTGGCCTTATCCCATTGATTATTATTTTTATGCTTTCAGTGAACTAGTTGTACAATATTTGTTTCTGTATTATTGCCTGATTTTTGCCAGAAATGCTCTGCTGCTGATGTATATGATTCTGACCTTTAGCTTAAAATATTTATTGTAAATAGTTCTTGATATAATTGTTTTCTCACCTCACCATTTCCACCTTTTTTGTTTTTGCAGCATTTATAGAGATTTAACTTTTAATTTTTTATGATAATTATCCATACATTCACAGGCTTATGAAATCAGGGGATACACTGATATACTTGGCTTATTTTTGCCTAGAGTCCTGGATAAATACAAGGTAAATGTTAATAGATATTTAATTTTATAAACTTATATTGACAATTAGGGTGAGAAACAAATAACATAACTAATTAAAAGATTAAGTCAATATTGAACAAAGTTACAGAATGACAGATAAATACAGCAGTTATATATATATATATATTTACCAATATTTAGCTTTTAGCTGGGATGTGTTGAAGTAGCATCTGATACTAAAGTTTTGGTTGACTGTGTTTAGCATTAATGAATTTGATACTATAGAGGTCAACTTGTGCATATTTTGCTAATTTCAGAGGAAGAGACCAGCCTCCTCACAAAGGAACACAACACTCCCTGGGCAGTACATTTTAAGGTTTATGCATCAATCCCTGGGAGAGTGGTCAGTTCCCTGAGGGAGGAATACAACACTTGTTGAAATGCACTTTATTTTTTTTATTTTGTTACAAAACGTCCTTGATGTGCTTACTATTTTAATTTCCAATATTTTTCCTGAAATGTGAAAAGTGTTAACTGGGAAAGCGTTGGTTTGTTGATTAACAAAGATTTCTGCATGATGCTTTACTTTTAGGCTTGAGCAATACTTTCTAAACCTATTTTTTTTAAAGATATTTAGTTTCAGGACTTCAAATTTAAGACAAAAGTTTTATATATATACTTAATAATACACTTTTATGTGTAATAAACAAATGATTAAATTATTTATATATGCAATGTATTTTAAAGAAGTTTTGATTGGTATTTCAGTATATTTTACATAATTCATACCTACATTAGATTATACAACAACAGACATCCAATGAATAAACGTTCATTTCTTAAGCATTTAAGATTTTTGGTAGCATCATTAGAATGACCTCAATTTTTTTATTATGTATAGTTTGAGGCATACGTAAAAACAAATTGGTATTTCTTTTTTGTGCTGTGGGGTAATACATTAATTTGTAATTTTATCCTTGCATTGGTTTTGTTACCAGTATAATTAGAATTGGGGCAGTTGCTTACAGTGTTGAATATAAACTTGATTTATTGTTGGCTGGTTTACAGGAAGGGGAATGTGTCTGGCTTGACTTGTTTACAAAAATATTAAAGAAAGCTTAAGCAAGTTTTAAAACAAAGTGATAGTGACAAAACTGGATATTAATTTTTTGCAACCAACTAGCAATATTTGGGACCATTGCATGCTGCAGTGGTGTTATTTTATTTTACTATAAGTTACTGTTATGCACTACCCTGGCAGTCTTTAATGGCTGCTTTCTTCTTGTAGTTATAACTAAAAGTTATGATTAATAACATTATATTTTATTTACTGTTATATTGAATCATTATTATATTTTCAGGAATTTTATACACTTTTAAA
>JAKSZT010039346.1:0-24097 GCA_026826555.1 Tolypeutes matacus
GGGTGTTAAGCACTTGTTTTCACTTACAATCATTGAAAAGACAATGGTTTACCTAACTCTCTTGGAATGCAGTAATTTCTTCTGGTGGGAAATCAAAGCAATTTACTTTTTAAAATGAATGCTGTGCACTAGTTTTCACTGACAGTCAATGGCAAATCTGTTCTGATACCTAACACTCTGTGAATACAGGAGTTTCTTCAGTTGTGAAACCTAGGCACGTTACATCCTTAATTGGCTGCTTGGCCATTGTCCTCACAATTAATGATACGACACTTGTTTTACCTAATGCTTTTTGAATGTAAGTGGCTTTTAGTTTGGAAAACTATGCAAGTTACTCATTTAGTTGCCTGCTGCACATTTCTTTTCACTTACAATGATTTTCATAATTCTGGTTTTGCCTAATGCTCTGTGAATGCAGTAGGTTATTCTGTTTTGAATTCTAATAAAGTTACTTGTGTTATTTGTTGGTATTTATTTCTGCTTACAACCTATGACAAAGCAGTGGTTTTACCTAATGCTCTATGAATGCAGGGGGTCCTTCAGTTGTGAAAACTAAGCAAGTTACTTGGATAATTGGCTATTACACACTTATTTTCACATACAATCAATATCAAAATGCTGGATTTACCTAACACTAGTGAATGCAGTAGTTTTTCAGTTGTGAAAACTATGGAAGTTACTTTATCTTTTGGTGCTATGGCCTTGTTTTAGCTTACAACAAATTTTTAGCTCAAAGCCCTGGTTTTACCTAATGCTCTGTGAATAAAGGAGATTCTTGAGTTTTCATATATTAAGGAAGGTACTTGTTAATAGGGTAGTATTAAGTTATTTTCAATTACAATCAATGTCAAAACCCTGGGTTTGCGTAACACTCTGTGGATGATGGAGGTTCTTCAATTTTCAAAATTAAGCAAGGTACTTCTTTTTAGGATACTATTCACTTCTTCTCACTTCCAATCAATGAAAAACTCTGATTGTACCTTTGTGAATGGAAGTCGTTCTTAACATTTGAAAACTATTAAGTCACTAATTTAATTGCCTTCTACATACTTCTATTCACTAACAGTCAATGTCAAAATGGTGGTTTTACCTAACACTCTGTAAATGCAGGAGGTTCTTCAGTTAAGAAAACTAGGCACAATTCTTCCTTAATTGGCTGCTTTGCACTTGTCTTGAAATCAATGAGTTGTCTTGAATTAATGGTTTTACCTAACATTTAGTGAATGCAAGTAATTCTTCAGTTTTGAAAACTACACCTGTTACTCATTTAAATGCCTGCTGCACACTTCTTTTCACTTTCAATCAATGTCAAAGCACTGGTTTTACATAATGCTCTGTGAATGCAGTAGGTTACTCTGGTTTGAATTCTAAGTAAGTTAATTGTGGTGGTTGCTGTTATTTATCCTTACTTACCATCAGTGCCAAAACAGTGTTTTTCCCTAATGCTTGATGAATGCAGGAGTTCTTTCAGTTTGGAAAACTAAGCAAGTAACTTGTGTAATTGGCTGTTATGCACTTGTTTTCACTTACCATTGATGTCAAAATGTGGTTTTACCTAATACATGTGAATACAGTAGTTACTTTAGTTTTGAAAACTAAGCAAGTTACTCATTTACTTTCCTGCTGCACACGTCTTTTCACTTACAATCAATGTCAAAGCAGTGATGATACATAAGATTCTGTGAATGCAGTCATTTCTCCACTTGTGAAAACCAAACAAGTCCTTGTTTCATTGGCTGCTATGCACTTGTTTTCACTTACAATGTCAACATGTTGGTTTTACCTAATATGCCAAGAATGCAGTTGTTTAATGAAGTTGTGAAAACTAAGCAAGTTACTTTTTCTTTGGGTATTATATATTTGGTTTCACTTATAATCAATGAGAAAATAATGGTTTACCCAATGTTCTTGGAATACAGACGTTTCTTCAGTTGGAAAAACTAAGCAATTTACTTCTTCAAATGACTGCTATGCACTTGTTTTCACTTACAGACAATTTCAAATCAGTTGTGATACCTAACACTCTGTGAATGCAGTGTTTTCTTCATTTGTGAAAACTAAGCATGATAGTTATTTAATTGGCTGCTATGCACTTTTTAAATGTTACAACCAATGTCAAAATCATGGTTTTACTTAACATTCTGGGAATGCAGTAGTTTCTTCATTTGTGAAAACTAAGGAAGTTATTTCTTTAATTGGCTGCCACGCACTTGTTTACACTTACATTCAATATCAAAACTCTGGTTTGACTTAATGCTCTGTGAATGAAGGAGGTTATTCAGTTTTGAAAACTAAGCAAGTTGTTTGTTTAATTGCCTGTTAAACACTTGTTTTCACTTACAGTCAATGTCAAGACACTGCTTTTACTTAATGCTTTGCGAATGCATGAGGTTCTTCAGTTTTAAATTCCATGCAAGTAGTTTAATTTGTAGCTATGCTCTTGTTATCACTCACAACCAATGTGGAAACCCTGGTTTTAACCTAACTCTCTGTGAATGAAAGAGATTTCAGGTTTCAAAAAATTAAAACAAGGTACTTGTTTAATAGGATACTATTCAGTTTTCCTCACTTACAATGAAGGAAAAAACAGTGGTTATACCTAAGGCTCTGTGAATGTAAGTGTTTTTCAGTTTTGAAAACTGAGCAAATTTCTCATTCTATTGCCAGCTTCACACTTCTTTTCACTTACAATCAACGTCAAAGCAGTGTTAACACATAATATTATGTGAATGCAGTCCTTTCTTCACTTCAGAAAACCATGAAAGTCCTTGTTTAATGGCTGCTCTGCACTTGTTTTCACCTACAATAAATATCAAAATGCTGGTTTTACCTAACGAACTGTGAATGTAGGAGGGTCTTCAGTTTTGGAAGCTAAGCAATTACTTCTTCCTTTGGGTTCTATCACACTTGTTTTCACTTACAATCAATGTCAAAATGCTGGTTTTACCTAATGCTCTGTGAATGCAGTACGTTCTTCAGTTTTGAAAACTAAGGAAATTACTTTTTAAATTGGCTGATATGCACTTTTGTCACTTACAATGTCAATATGCTGGTTTTACCTAATATGTTGAGAATGCAGTTGTTTTGTCAAGTTGTGAAAATTAAGCAAATTACTTTTACATTGGGTACTATGCACCTTTTTCACTTACAATCAATGACAAAACAATGGTTTACCTAACACTCTTGGAATGTAGTGGCTTCTTCAGTTGGGAAAACTAAGCAATTTACTTTTTTAAATGACTGCTATGCAATTTTTTCACTTATACTCAATGGCAAATCAGTAGAGAAACCTAACAGTCTGTGAATGCATTATTTTCTTCAGTTGTGAAAACTAAGCACGTTACTTCTTTACTTGGCTGCTATGCACTCATTCCAATTTACAACCAATATCAAAATCATGGTTTTCCCTAACATTCTGGGAAGGCCTTAATTTCTTCATTTGTGAAAACTAAGGAAGTTATTTCTTTATAGGGCTTCTATGCACTTGTTTTCACTTACATTCAATATCAAAACACTTGCTTTACTTAATGCTTTGTGAATGAAGGAAGTTCTTCAATTTTCAAAACTAAGCAAGTTGCTTGTTTAATTGCCTGCTACACACATGATTTCACCTAAAATCAATGTCAAAACACTGGTATTACCTAATGCTCTTTGAATGCAAGAGGTTCTTCGGTTTATAATTCCAAGTATGTAGGTTAATTTGTTGCAATTCACTTGTTTTCAATTACAATGAATATCAAAACCTGGTTTCATATAACACTATGTGATGAGGGTGTTTCTTCAGTTTTCAAAAATTCAACAAGGTATTTGTTTAATAGGATACTATTCATTTCTTCTCACTACAATCAATCAAATAACACTGGACTTAACTTTGTGAATGTAAGTGGTTCTTAAGTTTTGAAAATTAAAGTTTACTCATTTTTTTTGCCTTCCACACACTTCTTTTCACTTATAATCAATGTCAAAATAATGGTTTTACCTAACGCTCTGTGAATGCAGTAGGATATTCTGTCTTGAATTCTTAGCACGTTACTTGTGTTATTTGCTGGTATTTATTCTTTTACAATCACTCCTAACAGTGGTTTTACCTAACCTTCTATGAATGCAGGAATTATTTTGGCCTCGAAAACTAAGAAAGTTACTTGTAAAATTTTCTGTTACACAATTGTTTACACTTACAATCAATGTCATTATATTGCTTTTAGCTAATACTTGTAAATGCAGTAGTTTCTTCAGTTGTAAAGACTTAGCAAGTTACTTTTTCATTTGTTGCTATGTGCTTGTTTTCAATTACAACCAATATCAAAACCCTGGTTTTTACCTAACAATCTGTGAATGGAGGAGGTTTTTCAGTTTTCAAAAATTAAGAAAGGTACTTGTTTAATAGGATACTATTCACTTATTTTCCCTTACAATCAATTTTAAAAAACACTGGTTTCATGTAACACTTTGAGAATGTAAATGGTTCTTCAGTTTGGAAAACTATGCAGGTTACTCATTTAATTGCTTGCTGCACACTTCCTTTCACTTTCAATCAATGTCAAAGCACTGGTTTTACATAATGCTCCATGAAAGCAGTAAGGTACTCTGGTTTGAATTCTAAGCAAGTTAATTGTGGTATTTGATGGTATTTATCCACACTTATCATCAGTGCCAAAACAGTGGTTTTCCATAATGCTTGATGAATGCAGGAGGTCTTCAGTTTTGAAAACTAAGCCAGTTACTTGTGTAATTGGCTGTTATACACTTGTTTTCACTACCATTTATGTCAAAATGTTGGTTTTACCTAATACTTGTGAATACAGTAGTTTCTTTAGTTTTGAAAACTAAGCAAGTTACTTTTTCATTTGGTGCTATGCACTTGTTTTCACTTACAGTCAATGTCAATGTCCTGGTTTTACCTAACACTCCGTGAGCGAAGGAGGATTTTAAGTTTTCAAAAATTAAGCATGGTACTTGTTTAATAGGATACTATTCACTTCTTCTCACTTAAAATCAAAGAAAAAACACTGGTTTTACCTTTGTGAAAGTAAGTGGTTCCTATGTTTTGAAAACTGAGCAAGTTACTCATGTAATTTCCTGCCACAATCTTCTTTTCACTTACAATCAATGTCAAAATGGTGGTTTTACTTAATGCTTTGAGAGCACATGAGATTCTTCAGTTGTGAAATCAAGGAAAATTACTTCCTTAATTGGCTGCTTTGCCCTAAATCTCAAAATCAATGAAAAAGCACTGGTTTTACCATAACTTTGAGAATTTAATGGTTCTTCAGTTTGGAAAACTATGCAAGTTACTCATTTAATTGCCTTCTGCACACTTCTTTTCACTTGCAATCAATGTCAAATCACTGAATTTACTTAATGCTCTGTGAAAGCAGTAGGTTGTTCTGTTTGGAATTCTAAGCAAGTTACTTGTGTTTTTTGCTGGTATTTGCTGTCACACACAACCAGTGTCAAAACAGTGGTTTTAAATAACACACTATGAATGCAGGAGGTCTTTCAGTTTGGAAACTAAGCAATTTACTTGTATAATTGGCTGTTACACACTTATTTTCACTTACAATCAATATCAAAACATTGCTTTTACATAATGCTCTGTGAATGCATGTGAATGGATCTTCAGTTTTGAATTCTAAGCAAATATTTAATTTGCTGCAAAGCACTTGTTTCCACTTACAAACAATGTCCAAACTCTGGGTTTTACCTAACATTCTTTGAATGAAGGTGGTTCTTCTCTTTTCAAAAATTAAGCAAGGCACTCGTTTAATTGGACACTATTCACTTCTTGTCACTTACAATCAATGAGAAAGCACTGGTTTTACCTAATACTTTGTGAATGTAAGTGGTTCTTCAGTTTTGAAAACTAAGCAAGTTGGTAGTTTAATTGCATGGTCTCACTTCTTTTAACTTACTATCAATGTCAAAGCAGTAGTGATACATAAGAGTCTATGAATGAAGTCATTTCTTCACTTGTAAAAACAAGCAAGTCCTTTTAAAATTGGCTGCTATGCACTGTTTTCACATACAATAAATATCAAAACAATGATTCTACCAAACACCTTTGGAATGTTAGTAGTTTATTCTGTTGGGAAAACTAAGCAATTTATTTCTTTAAATGAATGCTATGCACTTCTTTTCATTTAGAGTTAATGACAAATCAGCTGTGATATCTAACACTCTGTGAATGCAGTTGTTTCCTCAGTTGTGAAAGCTAAGCATGTTACATCATTAGTTGGCTGCTATGCATTTTCTTTTAAACTCACAAGCAATGTCAAAACCATAGTTTTATCTAACATTCTGGCAAAGCAGTTGTTTCTTCATTTGTGAAACTTAAGGAAGTTATTTATTTAATTGGCTGCTAAGCACTTGATTTCACTTACATTCAATATCAAAACCCTTGTCTGATCTAGTGCTCTGTGAATGAAAGAGGTTCTTCAGTTTTGAAAACTAAGCAAGATGCTTGTTTAATTGCCTACTACACACTTGTTTTCACTTACAATCAATGTCAAAACAATGGTTTTACCTAATGCTTGGTGAATTCATGAGGTTCTTCAGTTTTGAAATCAAATAAAGTAGTTTAATTTGCTGCTATGCAGTTGTTTTCGCTTACATCCAATATCAAATCCCTGGCTTTACCTAACACTCTGTGAATGAAGGAGGTTCTTCAATTTTCAAAAATTAAGCAAGATACTTGTTTAATAGGATATTATTCACTTCTTATAACTTACAATCAATGAAAAAACAATGGTTTTACCTTTGTGAAAGTAAGTGGTTCTTCTGTTTGGAAAACTACACAAGTTACTCAATTAATTGCCTGCTGCAAACTTCTTTATACTTATAGTAACTGTCAAAGCACTGGTTTTACCTATTGCTGGTGAATGCAATAGGTTATTCTGTTTTGAATTCTAAGCAAGTTACTACTGTTATTTGCTGGTATTTATTCTCACTTACAATTAATGCCAAAACAGTTGTTTTACCTAACACTCTATGAATGCATGATGTCTTTCAGTTCTGAAAATTGAGCAAGTTACTTTAAAAATTGGCTCTTACACACTTGTTTTTACTTACAATCAATATCAAAATGCTGATTATACATAATACTTCTGAATGGAATATTTTCTTCTGTTGTGAAAACTAAGTATGTTACTTTTATATTTGATGCTATGCACTTGTTTTAACTTGCAACCAATGTCCAAACTCTTGTTTTACCTAATGTTCTGTGAATGAAGGAGGTTCTTCTGTTTACAAAATTTAAGGAACGTACTTGTTTATAGGATATTATCACTTGTTTTCACTTACAATCAGTGATATATTTGTGGTTTTACCTAACACTCTCTAAATGCAGGTGTTTCTTCAGTTGTGAAAACTAGGCATGTTACTTCCTTAATTGGCTGCTTTCCCCTTGTTCTCACTTTCAATCAATGAAAAACACTGGTTTTTCCTGACACTTTGTGAATGTCACAAACTTTGGAAAACTATGCAAGTTACTCCTTTAATTGACTGCTCCACATTTCTTTTCACTTACAATCAATGTCAAAGCACTGGTTTTGCCTAATGCTCTGTGAATGCAATAGGTTATTCTGTTTTGAATTCCAAAAAAGTTACTTGTATTATTTGCTCGTATTTGTTCTCACCTATAATCATTGCCAAAACAATGGGTTTACCTAATGCTCCAGGAATGCATGATGTACTTCAGTTTTTAAAACTGAGCAATTTGCTTGTATAATTGGCTGTTAAACACATGCTTTCACTTACAATCAATGACAATGATACTTTTGTCGAATACTTGTGAATGCAGTAGTTTCTTCAATTGTGAAAACTATTTAAGTTAATTTTTCTTTTTGTGCTATGCACTTGTTTTCACATACAGTCATTGGCAAATTAGGTGTGATACATAACACTCTGTGAATGCAGTAGGGTCTTCAGTTGTGAAAACTAAGTTCATTGCTTCTTTATTTGGCTGCTATGCACTTGGATTAACTTATAACCAATATCAAAACAATGGTTTTAACTAACATTCTGGGAATGCAGTAGTATCTTCATTTGTGAAAGCTAAGTAAGTTAATTTTAGTTTGCAATTGTTTTCACTTACATTCAATATTAAAATCTTCTTTGACCTAATGCTCTGTGAATGAAGGAGGTTTTTCAATTTTGAAAACTAAGCAGGTTGCTTATTTAATTGCTTGCTATACACTTGCTATCACTTACAATCAATGTTAATGTATTCATTTTACATAATGCTCTGTGAATTCACATCGTTCTTCAGTATGAATTCCAAGCAAGTAGTTGAATTTGCTGCTATGCACTTGTTTTCACTTACAACCAATATAACAATCCTGGTTTTACCTAACACTCTGTGAGTGAAGGCGGTTCTTCAAATTTCAAAAATTAAGCAAGGTACTTGTTTAATAATATACTATTAACTTCTCTCTTACAATCAATGAAAAAACACTGGTTTTACCTTTCTGAATGTAGGTGATTCTTCAGTTTTGAAAACTAAGCAAGTTACTCATTTAATTGCCTGCTACACACCTCTTTTAACTTACATTCAATATCAAAATGGTGGTTTTACAAAACCCTCTGTAAAGGAAGGAATTTCTTCAGTTGTGAAAACTAGGCATGTTACTACCTTAATTGGCTGTTTTGCACTTGTTCTCACAATCAATGAAATATCATTACTTTTACCTAATGCTCTGTGAGTGCACTACATTCTTTAGTTTTGAAAACTAAGCATGTTACTTATTTAATTGCTGCTATGTACTTGTTTACACTTACAATGTCAATATTCTGGTTTTATCTAAAACATGGAGAATGCAGCTGTTTCTTCAATTTGAAAAAACTGAGCAAGTTACTTTTTCTTTTGGTGCTATGCACTTGTTTTCGCTTACAACCAATGTCACAACCCTGGTTTTGCCTAACACTCTGTGAATGAAGGACTTTCTTTAGTTTTCAAATATTAAGGTAGGTATTTGTTTAATAGGATACTATTCACTTGTTTTCACTTACAATCAATATCAAAACAGTAGTTTTACCTTACGCTCTGTGAATACAGTATGTTTTTCAGTTTTGAAAACTAAGCAAGTTACTTGTTTAATTGGATGCTATGCAATTGTTTTCACTTACAATCAATGACAAAACAATTGTTTACCTAATGCTCTTGGAATGCAGTAGTTTCTTCAGTTGGGAAAATTAAGCAATTTACTTCTTGAAATAACTGCTATGCACTTGTTTTCACCTACAGTAAATGGCAAGTCAGTTGTGATATTTAACACTCTGTGAATGCATTACTTTCTTCTATTCAGAAAACCAGGCATGTTACCTCCTTAATTGGATTCTTTGTACTTGTTCTCACAATTAATGAAAAAACACTGGTTTTCCGTAATGCTTTCTGAATGTAAGTGTTTCTTCAGTTTGGAAAACTATGCAAGTTACTCATTTAATTATCTGATGCACACTTCTTTTCATTTACAATTAATGTCATAGAACTGGTTTTACCCAATGCTCTGTGAATGCAGTAGATTATTCTGTTTGAATTCTAAGCAAGTTACATGTGTTATTTGCTGGTATTTAATCTCACCTACAAGCAATGCCAAAACAGTACCTTTACTTAATGCTAGATGCATGCAGGTGGTCCTTCAGTTTTGAAAACTAAGCAGGTTGCTTCTATAATTGAGGCTTGTAAACTTGTTTTCACATAAAATCAAAGTAGAAATGCTGGGTTTTACCTAATACTGTGAATGCAGTAGTTTCTTCATTTGTGAAAACTAAGAAAGTTACATTTTAATTTGGTGCTATGAACTTGTTTTCACTTACAGCCAATGTCACAACCCTGGTTTTATATAATGCTCTGTGAATGAAGGAGGTTCTTCAGTTTTCAAAAATTAAGAAGTGCACTTGTTTGTAAGGATACTATTCACTTATTTTCACTTAAAATGTCAAAATGGTGGTTTTACCTAACCCTCTGTAAAGGCCGGAGCTTCTTCAGTTGTGAAAACTAGTCAAGTTACTTACTAATTCTGCTACTTTGCACTTGTTCTCACTTATAACAATGAAAAAACCCTGTTTTTTCCTAACATTTTGTGAATGTAAGTGGTTCTTCTATTTTGAAAACTAAGAAACTTACTCATTAATTGCCTGTTTCACACTGCTTTTCACTAACCATCAATTTCAGAGCAGTGATAATACATAAGATTCTGGTGAATGCAGTCATTTCTTCACTTGTGAAAACCAAGCAAGTCCTTGTTTAACTGGCTGCTATTCACTTGTTTTCACATACACAAATATCAAAAACTGATTTTCCTAATGTTCTGTGAATGTAGGAGGTCCTTCAGGTTTGAAAACCAAGCAAATTACTTCTTTATTTGGCTGCTATGGCACTTGTTTTCACTTAAAATCAATGTCAAAACACTGGTTTTAACTAATGCTCTGGGAATGCAGTACGTTCTTCAGTTTTGAAAAGAAAGCAGGTTACTATTTTAATTGCCTCCTATGTACTTGTTTTCACTTACAATAGCAATATGCTGCTTTTACCTAATACTCTGAGAATGCAGTTGTTGCTTCAAGTTGTTAAACCTAAGCAAGTTACTTTTTCATTGGGTGCTATGCAGCTGTTTTCACTTATATCAATGACAAAATGTTGGTTAACCTAACACCCTTGGAATGTAGAAATTTCTTCAGTTGGGAAAATGAAGTAATTAACTTCTTTAAATGACTACTATGCACTTGTTTTCACTTACAGTCAATGACAAATTATTTGTGAAATCTAACACTCTGTGAATGCAGTAGGTTCTTCAGTCATGAAAACTAAGCATATTACTCCTTTGATTGGCTGCTATGCACTTGTTTTAACTTACAACCAATGTCAAAAGATGGTTTTACCTAAGAGTCTGGGAATGCAGAAGTTTCTCCCTTTGTGAAAACTAAGGAAGTTATTTCTTTAATTGGTTGCTACACACTTGTTTTCACTTACATTCAATAGCATAACAGTTTGACGTAATGACCTGTCAATGAAGGAGGTTGTTGAGTTTTGCAAACTAAGATAGTTGCTTGTTTAATTCCCTGCTACACACTTGTTTTCACTTACAATTAATATCAAAACCCTGGTTTTACCTAATGTCCTGTGAATGCTTGTGTTTCTTTGTTTGAAATTCAAGGAAGTAGTTTGATATTCTGCTATGCACTTGTTTTCACTTACAACCAATGCCAAATCTCTGGTTTTACCGAAAATTCTGTGAAGGAAGGAGGTACTTCAAATTTCAAAAATTAACAAGGCACTTGTTTAAAGGATACTATTCGCTTCTTCTCACATACAATCCCTGAAAAAACACGTTTTACCTTTGTGAATGTAAGCGGTTCTTCAGTTTTGAAAATCAAACAAGTTACTCATTTAGTTGCCTGCTACGCACATCTTTTCACTTACAATCAATGTCAAAATGATGGTGTTACCTAATGCTCTGTGAATGCAGGAGTTTCTTCTGTTGTGAAAACCAGGCATATTATTTCCTTAATTGCCTTTTTTTTTTTTTGCTTATTCTCACAATCAATGAAAAATCACTTGTTTACCTTATGAATGTAAGTGGTACTTCAGTTTGGAAAACTATGCAAGTTACTCATTTAATTGCCTGCTGCAAACTTCCTTTCACTTACAATATCAAAGCACTGGTTTTACCCAAATTTTCTGAGAATGCAGTAGGTTTTTCTGTTTTGAATTCTAAGCAAGTTTCTTGTGTTATTTGCTCATATTTCCCCTCACTTACAATGCCTAAACAGTGGTTTTACCTAATGCTCTATGAATGCAGGAGTTCTTTCCGTTTTGGACACTAAGCAAGTTACTTGTTTCATTGGATGCTATGCACTTGTTTTCACTTACAATGTCAATATCCTGGTTTTGACTACTATGTTGAGAATGCAGTTGTTTCTTCAATTTGTGAAAACCAAGCGAGTTACTTTTTAATTGGTGCTATGCACTTGTTTTCACTTACAACCAATGTTAAAAACCTGGTTTTACCTAATGCTTTGTGAGTGAAAGATGTTCTTCAATTTTCAAAAATTATGGAAAATACCCATTTAATAGGATACTATTTACTTGATTTCACCTACAATCGATGCCAAAATGGTGGTTTTACCTAACCCTCTGTAAATGCAGGAGTTTCTTCAGTTGTGAAATTTAGGCATGTTACTTCCTTAATTGGCTGCTTTGCACTTGTTCTCCCTTACAATCAATGAAAAACACTGGTTTTACCTAACGCTTTGTGAATGTAAGTGGTTCTTCAGTTTTGACCAGCAAGCACGTTAATTCTTTCATTGGTTGTCATGTACTTGTTTAACTTTCAACCAATGTCAAATCCTTGGTTTTACCTAACATTCTGGGAATGCCATAGTTTCTTCACTTGTGAAAACTAAGGAAGTTATTTCTTTAATTGACTACTATGCACTTATTTTCACATACAATAAATATCAAAACACTGATTTTACCTAATGCTCTGTGAATACCAAATGTTCTTCAGTTTTGAAATCTAAGCAAGTTGCTCATTTAATTGCCTGCTACACACTTGCTTTCACTAACAATTAGTGTAAAAACACTGGTTTTACTTAATGCTCTGTGAATGCTTTAGGTTCTTCAGTTTTGAATTCCAATCAAGTAGTTTAATTTGCTGTTATGCACTTGTTTTCACTTACAACCAATGCCAAAACCCTGGTTTTACCTAACACTCTAGGAAGGAAGGAGGTACTTCAATTTTCAAAAATTAAGCAAGGCACTTGTTTAAAGGATACTATTCACTTCTTCTCACTTACAATCCATGAAAAATCAGTGGTTTTGCATTTGTGAGTGGAAGTGGTTCTTCAGTTTAAAAAAAACAAACATGTTACTCATTTAATTGCCTGCTTCACACTTCTTTCCACTTACAATCAAATTCAAAGCAGTGGTGATACAGAAGATTCTGTGAATGCAGTCATATCTTCACCTGTGAAAACCAAGGAAGTCCTTATTTAATTGTATGCTATGTACTTGTTTTCATATAAAATAAATATGTAAAAAGCTGGTTTTACCTAACACTCTGTGTATGTAGGAGTTTCTTCAGTTTTGAAAACTAAGAAAATTACTTCCTTATATGGCTGCTATGGCACTTGTTTTAATTACATTCAATTTCAAAACACTGATCTTACCTAATGCTCTGTGAAAGCCGTAGGTTCTTCAGTTTTGAAAACTTTGCAAGTTACTTGTTTAAAGGGATTCTATACACTTTTTTCACTTACAACATTGATAATCTGGTGTTTCCTAATATGCTGAGAATGCAGTTGTTTCTTTAAGTTGTAAAATTAAAGAAGTTTCTATTTAATTTGGTGCTATGCACTTGTTTTCACTTATAATCAGTGAGATAACAAACATTTACCTAATGCTCTTTGAATGCAGTTCTTTCATCAGTTGGGAAAACTAAACAATTTACTTCTCTAAATGACTGCTAGGCACTTTTTTCACTTACAGTCAATGGTAAATCAGTTGTGATACCTAACACTCTGTGAATGCAGTAGTTTCTTCAGTTGTGAAAACCAAGCATGTTCTTTAATTGTCTGTTATGCACTTGTTTTAACTTTCACCCATTGTCAAAACCATGGTTTTACCTAACTTTCTGGGAATGCAGTAATTTCTTCATTTGTGAAACTAAGGAAGTTATTTCTTTAATTGGCTGATACACACTTGTTTCACTTACATTCAATATCAAAACACTTATTTGACATAATTCTCCATGACCAAAGGAGGTCTTTCAGTTTTGAAAACTAAGCAAGGTGTGTGTTTAATTGCCTGCTACAAGCTTGTTTTCACTTACAATCAATGTCTAAACACTGGTTTTACCTAATGCTCTGTGAATGCACTAGGTTCTTAAATTTTGAATTCTAGGCAAGTAGTTTAATTTGCTGCTAAGCACTTGTTTTCACTTACAACCTATGTCATACCTCTGGTTTTGCCTAACACTCTGAGAATGAAGGAAGTTCTTCAGGTTTCATTAATTAAGAAAGGTATTTGTTTAATAAGATACTATTCACTTCTTCTCATTTACAATCAATGAAAAATCACTGGTCTTACCTAATATTTTGTGAATGTAAGAGATGCTTCAGTTTTGAAAACTAAGCAAGTTACTCATATAATTGCCTGCTTCACACCTCTTTTCACTTACAATCAATGTAAAAATGGTGGCCTTACTTAATGCTCTGTGAATGCAGAAGACTCTTCCGTTGTGAAAACTAGGCATGTTATTTCCTTAATTAGCTGCTTTGCACTTGTTCTCACAATCAATGAATAAACACTGGTTTTACCTATTGCTTTGTGAATATAAGTGATTCTTCAGTGTGGGAAACTATATACATTACACATTTAGTGGCCTGCTGCACAATTCTTTTCACTTACAATGTCAGAGCACTGTATTTACCTAATGTTCTGTGACTGCAGTAGCTTATTCTATTTTGAATTCTAAGCAATTTACATGAGTTATTTACTAGAATTTATTCTCACTTAAAATCAATGCCAAAACATTGGCTTAACCTAATACTCCATGATATGCAGGAATTCTTTCAGTTTTGAAAAATACACAAGTTACTTGCATAATTGGCTGTTACAAACTTGTTTCCAATTACAGTGTCAAAATGCTGGTTTTACTAATAATTTTGAAGGCAGTAGTTTCTTCAGTTGTGAAAGTTAAGCAAGTTACTTTTTCATTTGGTGCAATGCACTTGTTTTCACTTACAACAAATGTCAAAACCGTGGTTTTACCTAATGCTCTGTGAATGAAGATTTTCAGTTTTCAAAAATTAAGGAAGGTACTTGATTAATATGATAATATTCACTTGGTTTCACTTACAATCAATGTCAAAATGATGGTTTTACCTGACCCTCTGTAAATGAAGGAGTTTCTTCAGTTGTGATAACTTGGCACATTACTTCTTTAATTGGATGCTTTGCAATTCTTCTCACAATCAATGAAAAAAAAAAACACTGGTTTTACCTAATGTTTTGTGAATGTAAGTTGTGCTTCTGTTTGGAAAACTATAGAAGTTACACATTTAATTGCCTGCTTCACACTTCTTTTCCCTTACAATCAATATCAAAGCACTGGTTTAACCTAGTGCTCTGGGTATGAAGTAGATTATTATGTTTGGAATTCTAAGCAAGATACATGTGTTATTTTCTGGTATTTATTCTCACTTACAATCAATGCAAAAGTGGTTTCTTAACATTATATGAATGCAGTAGTCTCCTTACTTGTGAAACTTAAGCAAGTTACTTTTTCATTTGGTGCTATGCACTTGTTTTCACTTACGACCAATGTCAAAACCCTGGTTTTACCTAATATTCTGTGAATGTAGGATGTGTCTCAGTTTTGAAAAATTAAGTAAGCTACTTGTTTAATAGGATACTATTCAATTGTTTTCACTTACAATCAATGTCAAAACACTGTTTTTACTTGACACTCTTTAAATGAAGGTGATTTTTTAATTTTCAAAAATCAAACAAGATACTGGTTTAACAGGAAACTATTTGCTTCTTCTCTATTACAATCAATGAGAAAACTCTGGTTTTACCTCATGCTCTGTGAATTCAGTAGGTCCTTCAGTTTTGAAATCTAAGCAACTTACTTGTATAATTGGCTATTATGCACTTGTATTTTTTTTTTACAATCAATGCCAAATTTCTGGCTTTACCTAACACCATGTGAATGCAGGAGTTTTTTGAGTTGTGAAATCTAGGCACATTAATTCCTTAATTGGCTTCTTTGCACTTGTTCTCACCGTCACTGATATCACTGGTTTTACCTAACAATTTGTGAATGCAAATGCAAAAATGGGAAACTATGCAAGTTACTCATTTAATAGCATGCTGCACAATTCCATTCACTTACAATCAATGTCAAAGCACTGGTTTTACCTAATGGTCTTTGAATGCAGTAGCTTATTCTATTTTGAATTCTAAGCAACATAATTGTGTTATTTGTTTTTATTTATTCTCACTTACAATCAATGCCAAAAACTGTGGTTTTGCCTAACACTCTATGAATGCAGGAGGTCCTTCAGTTTTGAAAATTAAGCAAGTTACTTGTATAATTTCCTGTTACACACTTGTTTTCACTTACAATCAAAGTCAAAATGCTGGTTTAACCTAATGCTTGTGAATGCACTAGTTTCTTCAGTTGTGAAAACTAAGCAAGTTACCTTTTCATTGCATGCTATGCACTTGCTTTCACTTACAGTCAATATCAAACTTGGTTTAACCTAATGTTCTGTGAATGAAGCAGGTTCTTTAACTTCCAAAAATTAAGGAAGGTACTTGTTTAACAGGATAATATACACTCATTTTAAATTACAATCAATATCAAAACCCTGATTTAACCTAGCACACACTGAATGAAGGAGGTTTATAAATTTTCAAAAATTAATCAAAGTACTTGTTTATTAGGATATTATTCACATCTTCTCACTTACAATCAATGAAAAAACACTGGTTTTACATAATGTTTTGTGAATGTAAGTGGTTCTTCAGTTTTGAAAACTTAGCAAGTTACTCATTTAATTGCCTGCTTCACACTTATTTTCATTTACAATCAATGTCAAAGCAGTGGGGATACATAAAATCTGTGAATACAGTCATTTCTTCACTTGTGAAAACAAAGCATATCCTTGTTTAATTGCCTGCTATACACTAGTTTTAAGTTTCAATCAATGTCAAAACACTGGGTTTACCTAATGCTCTGTGAGTGCATGATCTTCTTCAGTTTTGAATTCCAATAAAGAAGTTTAATTTGCTGCTATGCAATATCAAAACACTGCTTTTATTATGCCAACACAGTAGTTTCTTCACCATGAAATCAAATTAAGAATCTTGTTTCATTGTTTGCTCTGCATGTTTTCACTTGAATCAATGTTAAAACACTGGTTTTACCTTGTGCTCTTTGCATTCTGGGGGTACTAAGATTTTGAAATGCAAGTCTGATGCTTGTTTCCTTGGCTGCTATGCACTTGCTTTCACAAACAATCCACGTTAAAACAAAGCTTTACCTAAGGCTATGCCAATGCAGTAGCTTATTCATTTTTGAAATCTAAGTAAGATTCTTGTTTCATTTGTTGCTCTGCTTGTGTTTTCACTTACATTCAACTTCAAAACACTACTTTTACCTAATGCTATGTGAATGCCATAGGTTCTTCACTTTTGAAAACCAATAAAGAAACTTGTTTCATTGACTGCTTTCCACATGTTTTCACTTATAATCCATGTCAAAGCACTGGTTTACCTAACAATTTGTGAATACAGGAGGTTTTTCGCTTTTGTAGAGTAATTAAGGTACTTGTATACTTGGCTGCTATGCACTTGTTTTTATGGGCTCATCACAGTCAAAACCCACCATCTTGAATTGCATGATTAAAAACTTTAGGAAGGGATTTTCCAGAGATTATGGTATCCAGATGAACGCAGGCACCCTCCAAACTCTATGTGAGATGGAGTGACCCACTTTTAACATCAACTGGCCCTGGGAGGGGACCCTAGATGTAGCCAAGGTCTGTGCAGTGTGGCTAGTACTCACTGGAACCCCTAGCCATCCAGATCAGTTCCCCTATATTGGCTCCTAGTTAGAAATAGCCCAGACACTGCCCCCTTGAGTTCTCTTGTGCATTGGAAGGAAGGGACAGAGCAGGGTCTTACTTGCACAAGAAGTGAGGCACCAGAAATCATTTATCAGGTGTCCTCAGAAGAAGACCCCCCCACTGCCCCCACTGCCATATGTGCCAACCACCCCAGGCCTTCCTCCTGGCTTAGGAGCACTGGCATGTCTCCTAGAGATGCATCCTCCTTCAGTCTCTCCTCCTGGCCTGTATATTCAGGCAAATCATGCAGCTACACCACCCCCAGCCCTTGCAGAACTTATGACCCCACCAGAGGGGAGTCCTGCAACTGCATTGGCAAGGAGACTCCAATCAGCACAGCCCACATTGCAGATGCCCTTCCATGAGATGCAGGGTCCACCCCAGCCTCAGGACAAGAGCAGGCCCCTACTGGTGTCCTAGACACAGAGGATTGGACACAGGTGGCAGCACCAGAACCTAAACTTAACTGGGATTTTAACACTGAACAAAGACGGGCTGTGCTCCAACTATATCAGGAAGCACTCATCTTAGGGATCCAAGAAGGGGCTAAATGACCCACAAACATGACAAAAACAATCTCAGTTATTCAAAAACACAATGAATCACCAGGAGATTTCTATGAATAACTTTGCAAGGCCTTCAGGATCTACACTCCCTTCGACCCAGAATCTCCAGGAAACCAGAGGATGGTGAATGCCACTTTCGTGGCACAAGCAGCAGCAGATATTAAAAAAAAAGCACACTTCAAAAGTTGGAAGGATTTACAGGCATGAACATCTTTCAGCTGCTGGAAGTTGCCAACAAAGCATTCATCAATCGGGAAGAAGATGCTGAACGGGAAGGCACAAAGTGAAACACCAAACCTCCATACTAGCAGCAGTGCTGGGAAATGCCAGCCCCACCAGGTGAATAACAGACCACCTTGCAAATGGGGGGAAGCACCAGGAGGATGCTGCTGGCCAGACACCAATGCACTTACAGCAAAGAGAGTGGGCACTGGAAAAAATGAGGTCCCTAGAAGTCTCAGCCACAAAAGGAATCACCCCTAAAGGAAAATACCAACCTGAGCCCCAAGACCACCTGATTGGGCTGGCAGGACTAAACCCTGAATAGGAGTGACAGGGCTCACTGGAACTTAGCTCCCAAGAGCCCATGGTCAAATTACAAGTCGGGTGCCAGACAATGACTTTTATGGTGGACCCATGCTGAACATTCTGTAGTCAGAAACCCCATCACCCCCTTTAGCAGAAAGACTGCTAATATCATAGGGATGACTGGAGACCAGTTGAACTGATGGTCCTTTTGCCAGTCAAGGACCTTCCAGCTCAGTGGCCAGGAAGTAAATCATGAGTTTCTGTACCTGCCTGAGTGCCCAGTTCCACTCCTTGGCAGAGAACTCCTAACCAAACTTGGGGCCCAAATTACCTTCAAATCTGAAGGTTTAGCAAGCTTAAGCTTCAGAACCAGTCTCATTCTCCTCATCAATGTTCCCTAAACTAAAGAATGGAGACTTCACACGGAAGAAAGTTGCTGGAAGGGAACCCAAACCCTCTTCCAACTTTTAACACAGACTGGGTACAAAGTATCACGGAGAAAGGCTCAGATCTGTAGACAGTGGGTCAAATACCTAAGGTTCAACATCTTGCGAGGGCTCCAGACACTAGGACCTGAGCAGAAAAGGGTGATCTGCTCCATCCCCACACCCACCACAAAAAGACTGCTCTGTGAGTTTCTCAGAGGGACAGGGTTCTGTCATATCTGAATCCCTGGGTTTGCAGCAATGGCCAGACCCCTTTATGAAGCTCTGGCAAGGCCAGAAAGGTAATCTCTTACCTGGGGAGAATTCCAGCAGGGGGCTTTTCAAAACATCAAGAAACAATTTAGCCAAGCACCCGCCTTGAGGCTTCTAGATATGACTTGAGGCTTTAACCTGTTTGTACATTAAAAAAACAAAGTAGCACAGGCCTCAAAGTTCAGGGAAAGTTGAGTGCAGGAATTAAACCATCAAATCCACGCTAGCAAAGTTCTGCCAGGACACTGGTTCCCCCTGGGTATATTTACTCCCTTTGGCCCCTCTCCAAGTTAGGTTCACCCCAGGACCCACAGGCTACTCTACCTTTGAAATTCTGTTTGGGTGGTCACCCCTAATCATCTGGGCATTCAGAGAAAGTCTCAGGCTTCCAGGGGAGGCCAACCTAGATTCCATTCTCCAGCAGCTTGGAAGAACTCTAGCTGAAATACATAAAACTGTCCTGTCCCAAAACCTCAACCCCTTGGGACACTCAGTGCACCCTCATCAGCCAGGGGACCAGGTCTGGGTCAAAGACTAGAGGAAAGAACACCTCCAGCCTTCCTGGACAGGTCCACACAGTGTAATCCTTGTAACTCCCACTGCTCTTAAAGTTGCAGGTATCACCCCCTGGATTCATCATTCCAGTGTCAAGGAGGCCCATCACAATAAGGAACAGAACAGCTGGGCAGCCCAACCCATATCCAACCACCACCTGAGAGTGCAAATCACCCAATATCTTCAAGCACTAACCCCACTGAGCACTAGCTGAATGGACCCCTGCTCCTGGTGGAGCCTGTGTTTATGCAGCCTGATCACCTTGGTGTTTGGAATTGGACTTGGGGCTGTGGCCCCCACAGAATGGACTATTGTGAATAGAACCATAATTGCTATACCATACTGGTGCATAGTAAGATGTTTCTGTGCCTTAGGCCATTTTTCCTATTCTCCTTCAAGGCTGATGCCAGGTCCCAGCCCTGCTCCAGTTGTTTCAAGCCTGCCCTTCTCTCAGCAATGGATAGGTTGAAACAGCTCACAGGGAAATACCAACCCTCCTCTTCCTTTACCCCCCATACCTATATGCCGGCAGAATGTTATAAGTTATCAGAAGCCTCAGTTTGGGAGAAAAGGGGGGACGTGTTTCTTCCTGGTGGAAGAGTGCTGTTATTATGTTAATGAGACAGGAATAGTCACTACCAAAGTAAAAGAACTTAGGGATCAAATCCAAAAGAAGAAAAATCCACAAACGATTTCTGGGACTGGAACCTCAGACAGTGTACCTCTTGGCTTCTGCCCCTGGCTGGATCCCTGTTCATCTTGCTCATAGCGGTCATCTTTGGCCCATGCCTGATAAAGGTACTCATCAGGTTCTTAAAACAATGATATCACACATAACTACTACCAAGAATATAGCCCTAAATGGATACAGTCCCCTGAGTACAGATGATGTCCTATGGGAATTATAAGGACATCAAAGAGGGGAAATGATAAGAAAAAAATCACTGCAGCCCTCCCCCTCCCCCTTTTCTGACAAGAATCTCCAACCTTAGAACTGGAACCTGCACTTCTGGCCCTGTAACCCTGCCCACTTGATTTCATAACCTGCAGTTCTGCTTCTGTAAACATGCCTGCTTAGTTGCCTAAGGTAATGGAAAAATTCCACCCACCAACTCGCTAGCCAATGAATGGGGGCCTGCAGACCCCAACAAAAACTCCAGAACACTGGGGCTGGGGGTCTAGAAATTGGAAACCGAACTTTCCTCTGGGCCCATGCACATAATAAAGCCTGGTTCCTCCACTTCTCTGAGTGCCATTTGGGTTTCTCATCACAACAGCTGCAACAAAGTACCTCCTGCATTCATAGAGTGCTAGGTAAAACCACTGTTTTTGCATTGATTTTAAGTGACAATAAATACTAGCAAATAACCCAAGTAACTTGCTTAGAATTCAAATCAATATAACTTACTGCATTCACAGAGTATTAGGTAAAACCAGTGCTTTGACATTGATTGTAAGTGTGCAACAGGCAATTAAATGAGTAATTTGCATAGTTTTCCCAACTGAAAAACCATTAAATTCACAAAATGTTGGTAAAACCAGTATTTTTTCATTGATTGTGTGAACAAGTGCAAAGCAGCCAATTAAGGAAGTAAGGTGACTAGATTTAATAATGGAAGAAACTCCTGCATTCACAGAGCATTATGTAAAACCACCAATTTGACATGGATTGTAAGGGAAAATAAGTTTGTAGCAGGCAATTAAGGAATAACTTGCTTAGTTTTCAAAACTGAAGAACGACTTACATTCACAAAGGTAAAACCAGTGTTTTCTTCCTTGATTGTAAGTTAGAAAAACTGAATAGTATCTTATTAAACAAGTATTTTGCTTAATATTTGAAAATTGAATAACCTCCTTCATTCAGAGTGTTAGGTAAAACCAGGGTTTTGATATTGGTTGTAAGTGAAAACAAGTGTGTAGCAGGCAATTAAACAGACAACTTGCTTAGTTTTCAAAATGGAAGAACCTTTAAAGAGTGTTAGGTAAAACCACTGTTTTGGCATTGATTGTAAGTGAGAATAAATATATGCAAATAACACAAGTAACTTGCTTAGAATTCAAAACAGAATAACCTTCTGCATTCACAGGGCATTAGATAAAACCAGTACTTTCACATTGCTTGTAAGTGAAAACAATTGTGAAGTGGGCAATTAAATGAGTAAATTTCTCAGTTTTGAAAATTGAAGAAACATTGTCATTCACAAATCATTTGATAAAACCAGGGTCTTTTCATTGATTGTAAGTGAGAACAAGTGCAAAGCAGACAATGTAGGAAGTAACATGTCTATTTTTCACAACTGAAGAAACCACTGCACTCACAGAGCTTTAGGTAAAACAACCATTCTGACAATGATTATAAGTGAAAACAAGTGAATAGTTCCTTATTAAACTAGCACCTTGCTTAGTTTTTGAAAATTGAGGAACCCATTTCATTCACAGAGCATTAGGTAAAACCAGGGATTTGACATTGGTTGTAAGTGAAAACAAGTACATAGCAGCAAATTAAACTACTTGCTTAGAATTCAAAACTGAAGAACCTCCTGTATTTACAGAATATTATGTAAAATCGGTGTTTTGACATTGATTGTAAGTTAAAAAAAGTGTGTAGCAGCCAATGAAAGAAGTAACTTGCTTAGTTTTTACAACTGAAGAAACTACACCATTCAAAGAACATACATAAAACCAGAATTTTGACATTGATTGTAAGTTAAAACAAGTGTGTAGCAGCAAAATAATAATTAACTTGCATAGTGACCAAAACTGAAGGCTTCCTGCATTCACAGTGTTAGGTAAAACCAGTGTGTTGACATTGATTGTAAATGAAAACAATTGTGTAACAGCCAATTAAAGAAATAACTTTCAAAGTTTTCATAAGTAGAGAATTGATATTATTTTCAGAATGTTATGAATCACCACTGCTTTGACCTAGATTGTAAGTGAACACAAGTGTGAAGCAGGCAATGAAGCCATGAACTTGCTTATTTTTAAAAGTATAGAATACCCTACATTCACAGACCTTTAAATAAAACCTGTACTTCTACATTGATTGTAAGAGAAAACAAGTGCATTGTAATTAATGAAGTAATATGCTTAGTTTTCACATCTGAAAAAATGACTGCATTCACAGAGAGTTAGGGATCAAGACTGATTTGCCATTGAATGTAAGTGAAAACAAGTCCATAGCAGGCAATTAAACAAGCATCTTGCTTAGTTTTCAAAACTGAAAAACATCCTTCATTCACAGAGCATTTGGTCAAACCAGTGTTTTGATATTGAAAGTAAGTGAAAACTAGTGTGAAGCAGCCAATTAAATAAATAACTTCCATAGTTTTCACAAATGAATGAAATACTGCCTTCCCAGAGCATTACCTAAACCATGGCTTTGACATTGGTTGTAAGTGAAAACAAGGGCACACCAGCAAATTAAACTACTTGCTTAGAATCCAAACTGAAAAATCTCCTGCATTCACAGAACATTCCATAAAACCAGTGTTTTGACATTGCGTGTAAGAGAAAACAACTGTGAAGCAGGAAATTAAATGAGTAACTTGCTCAGTTTTCACAAATAAAGAAATGATTGCATTTACAGAAAGTTATGTATCACTTCTGTTTGTCATTGACTTGCTTACTTTTCACATTGAAGAAATTACTGAATTCACAAGTATTAGGTAAAATCGGGGTTTTCACAATGATTGTAAGAGAAAACAAGTGCATAACAGCCAAATAAACAAGTACACTGCTTAGTTTTCAAAACCAAACAATCACAGAGCATTAGGAAAAACCTGTGTACTGACATTAATTGTAAGTCAAAACAAGTACCAAAGCAGACAAATAAAGAAGTAATTTGCTTAATTTTCAAAACTGAACAACTTCCTACATTCACAGAGCATTAGATAAAACCAGTGTTTTGACATGGGTTGTAAGTGAAAACAAGTGCCCAGCAGCGAAAAAATAATTAAATCACTTAGTTTTCAGAAACAAAGAACCTCCTACATTCACAGAGTGTTATGTAAAACCAGTGTTTTGATACTTATTGTATGTGAAAACAAGTGTATAGCAGCCAATTAAACAAGGACTTGCTTGGTTTTTACAAGTGAAGAAATGACTGCATTCACA
>JAKSZT010039347.1:0-17140 GCA_026826555.1 Tolypeutes matacus
ATAAGTGCTTATTTAATTTTTGGCCATTTGAATAGAGCTCTCATAATAATCCTCATTTATCAATTTAATATCACCATCCAGAAGTATCAAAATATACATTGACACTGAACAAACAGACAAATACAAAAAGAATTATGACACACTAACAGAAACATAAAGCTTACTAATTTGACCCATAATTTTCACTCCTTTGTTATGGCTGTCTTCAAAATCTCTATCATTTCACATCTTTGAGTTTACTATTTTAAGATTTTTTCTGGAAACTTTGTTACCTGTAATATATAAGCTTGTTCTTTGAAACACTTTTGTTTGTAATCAGCAACCAGCCAGGACAACTTAAACAGCCTAAATACAGTTAAGTGCTAATTTAGCAGTTTATACAGATATTTAACATTTATATTTTGGATTACTACTCTTAAGGAGTACACTTAGGCTCAAAGTTCAGATTACTGCGGTAGGCCTTTTAATTCCTTTTCTTAATTTTGGGTATACTCAGTGATTGACTAATAAACTTAGTTTCAGCTGAGGAAGAATTGCCAGCTGTACCGCTTTTGGTAACTGCCTTAAGTTCTATTACAGGCTGGAGTGGACTGCTCTGTTGCTGACTAGGTAAATTTGAGCAAGACTGGGAAATGTGCTCATATTGTGTCTCTGAGGGCCTTGAGCAAGGCCAGCTTGGAAGTTTCCAGAGTTATTAATGAGACTACCATTTTTCTGATATTTAGAATGGCATTCCTTGGCACAGTGTAACACTTTTTTGGCATTTCAGACACATATGACTTGGTATTGATTTATTATTGCTGTGAAATGGAGCTCTTACACTAGTTTTGGTTTGGCAAAGTTTTTCTCATATCACCTGGTTTCCCCCATTTAAAGCAATTTACATTAGTAACCATAGGACTATGTCCCTTTAGAGCAGCTGCAAAAAGGTTCATGTTATATGAATTAGGCCCACTGTTTTGGCATATTTTTATGTAATCCTGTAAAGTCCTTCCATTTGCCTTGATCAGACATAAAGCCTTTTTACAATCAGTGTTAGCACAATCAAAAGCCAACATCAGAATAAGCATTTCTTAAGATCAGATTGAGTTACTGCCTTGTTGACTACATCTGCCAGCCTTGCTACAAATTCAGCATAGGGTTCAGTATTTCCATGAACAATTTTTGAAAATGATTGTACAGCCTGTCCAGGGGTGGAGATTCATCGCAAGGGAGCTAGGTAGCACAATCACGCTTGTACAATGGCATATCATCATGGGAATCCCAGTCCATTGACCTGTTCCTAATATTTGTTCAGCAGTAATAGGCACTGTTGGATTTTGCTGTTGATTTTGTCATGCTACAATATTAGCTTCATCAGCCCACCAAGTTTTAAATTGTAAAAATTCTGCTGAATTAAGGACAGCTTGAGCTATCAAATCGAAATCCCAGAGTATTAATCTGTTTGCTTGTGCTATTCCTTGCACCAATTCTTGAGTATAAGGAGAATTTACACCATATTGAGGACATGCTTGTTTTAAGTCTTTGATAGTGTTAGAAGGAATAGGAGCATGCTCATATTGTACACCTCTTTGGTGATTGTTAGCATCTACTGGAATTTGAGTTACTGTTACTGGAAAAGTAAAAAAAAAAATTGCATAGACTCTAAAATTCTTTCTCTACCTCCCTGTGCTATACTTTTCATAATTGAAGAGGATGGTGCTGGCACAAAAACAGAAACTGTTGGAGCATCATGAAATGTAAAAACTGGACCAGTAGATACCTCCGGAGATGCAGAAACTGGTTCAAAAGACAATAAATCATCTTTTGGAGCTGATAGCTTAACGAGCACTGGAAAATTTTCATAAACTCCCTTTTTCTTTTTATTAGACATGAGTTAATCTGTTTTTGCCTGCTCATTAACTTGCAATATATGTTTACATCAATATTATCATTAGCTTGTTCTGCTACAGTGTTAGCAATAGCAGTATCCATTTTAATATCTTCATTTTCATCTGACTGTAATGGTTGAAGAGCAACAGAAATAAGACTATACAAAGACCATACATAACAATGTTTCTGTACAAGAGAACAGAGTGTTAGTAACTTAGGGTCATCACAGTTACCCAAATATTCTTTAACAGGGTCTTCAATACTTGGGAATATTCCTCTCAACGAGTTGACTGATTACCCATTAGCCTGACAATCAAGATTATTCGACTCACCAACAGAATGCAAGGGCTGTTCGACCCAGCAGTCCTTGCTAACACAGCACTGATCCAGAGAAAAGCCCAGTGGTGACCCATGTTGTTGGCCATCTGAGGTAGATGGTACACAGAATGATCAAAGGAAAGACTGGGATCAGTTGACCTCACTCCATGTGGAATGCAGTCATGTTTATTTAGACTGAAGATGCTTTTTGTACTACAAAGCTGATAACAAAATTAGGGCATACTTCACTAGTTCCTCAGCTTGGTACATGAGAGCGCTGCCTGTTTCTGTGTTCCTAGACAATCTTTCTTGTGAATTCAGACAATAATATCCTAGTGGTGTGTTCATTCCAATCTAACTCCACCCACTGTTATCTGCAGTATGCAGTGTCCTTGGAGACATTTACTAATGATTCTCTGCCAGCAAGGAAGATTTTTAAATGCTTAACCCTTTAAGCTATGGCTCTCAGCATCTTTTCCAGCATCCAAGGCAGAAACACAAAGGGTTAAAATGCACATGAATATATGCTCTACATCACTTGCTATCAGGGAAATGCAAATCAAAACTACAATGAGATAGCATGGTACACCCATCAGAATGGCAGCTATTAAAAAAACAGCTGACTCTAAGTGTCGGAGAGGATGTGCAATAATAGGAAATCTCATCCACTGCTGGTGGGATTGTGGAATGATCCAGCCACTGTGGAGGACAGTTTGGTGGTTCCTCGGAAAACTAATAATAGATCTTCTGTATGATCCAGCAATTCATCTGCAGGGTATATACCCAGAATGACTGAAAGCAAACACACGAACAGATATATGCACTCCAATGTTCATAGCAGCATTGTTCACCATTGCCATTAGTTGTAATCAGCCCCGGTGTCTCTCTACAGGTGAATGGATAAGCAAAAGGTGGTACATACATACAATGGCATATTACTCAACTGTAAGAAGGAATAAAGTGCTAACACACGGAATAACGTGGATGAACCTTGAAGACCATATGTTGAGTGAAGCAAGCCAGGCCTTGAAAGATGAACAGTATATGTCCTCAATAATTTAAACTGAGGAAAGTGAGCAGTCTCTGAGAACCATTGTCTGAAAGATAGGTTAACAAGAGAGAAAAAGGGAAGAGTAGGCTGTGAGCCATCACTCATATGGACATAATCTATGGTAAAGGGATAGAGTACAGTTGCATAATGAAGGATAGGCCAGATGGGTAGTGACATTACAGCATTTGATGGTACAGGTTTCACAGGTGGGTAGATTAAGAAGGGCCAGTTGGAATACCCATGGCATGTAATTATGAATCTTGTCATTTCATGAGTCAAGACAGGGGAGTGTCATATGCTCCAGGGGGATGGGGAGGAAGGAGGAGTTAAGATCAAATGGGGTATTAGTGGTCATGGGAAAGGTTTTTCATTACCTTACTGTAATGGACAGAGGACATGGTAAATATCATCAAAAATTATAAAACTGTACAGTCTAAATTGTAAACTATAGTGTAAACCACTGACAATGTTTAGTTGCTATGTTTTACTATCTGTGGTCTATGGTTGGTGGCAAGGCTCCAGGATGTGTAAGTTCATTGAGGGTGGTGGGCCACACTGTGGGAGATGTTTGTGTGGGATTTGGTGGGAGGTGTGGGAGGTGGGCAACATGGGAATCCCAGTGGGTTCCGTGTAATATTTTGGGTAATCTAAGCACCTCTTAAAATATATGTATATATATATTTAAATAACATTTTTGTAAGCAAATACACATATAGGCATATATATTTATATATCATTTTGCAAATGTTTGTATGTATTGTGAGAAGTTTGATTTTTACCCATAATAATAAAAAAAAGAGTTATAACAATGTTAACATATATATTTTAAAAAGGTTTAATATGGGGTGGGGAAGCGGGAGGGAGGTAGGGTATGTGGGAGGCTCTAGTATTGCATGTGTGACTTTGCTGTGATCTAAAACATCTTTGAAAATTAAATGAAAATTTAGGAGGCATCGAGGATGAGATAAGGAAGGTGTTACATTACACTAGACATCTGATAATACAGTGATAAAAGGAAAAAAATAATTTTTTTAAAAATGGAATTCTTTTTGTTTTATTTTTCCCATTTTTTCAATGCCCCAATTTGCTAACTATATTTTGTTTTTAGTTTAGTGTTTTTTTCTTCTGAGTTTCCTTGTACTTATCCTTTGCATTTAAGCTTATCACTATTAATACTTTGTCCTACTATTTGTATTTTGTTATTATATGGGCTTCATGACCAAGGAAGATTTAGATTACAGAAGGGTTACAATGGGGACTGCAGAAGATCATTGGTGGGGGGTGTCTGGGATGGGGGATTCATGGGAGTAAGTTCATCTCAATATACATGAAAGATATATAAAATTGTTCAAATGATCAATGGACGGGGCATGTTCAAGGTGAGTAGATAATCACTAAATAAATGAGGGAATCTGAATTCCCAGCCTGCAAAGCTCTGCCACATTCTCCAAGGGAGCAGCAAGAGGTCCCTCAGTGCAGGAATAGTGTATGGCAAAAGAAGATGGCCCACTGATTGTTTCTTCTTATTGATGACTAACCTCATGAGTCTTTGCTCTTGTAATTGAAACTTACCCAACTGTTATGGGGTACCTAAGGGTTGCATCCTGAGAGGCTCTTTGTTGCTCAAATATGGCCTTGCTCTAAGCCAAACTCAGCATATGAATGCATTACCTTCCCCCCAACATGGGACACGACTCCCAGGGATGATCCTCCTTGGCAACTAGGGATAAATACCAAGTGCCAACTGGCAACATGATTGGAAAAAGACCTAGAAAAAGTGGGGAAAAGGTAAAGAGAAATGGGTTCATGTGGCTAAGAGTCTTCAAAGAGAGTCAGGAGGTCATCCCAGAGCTAACTCTTATGCACACCTCAGTAAGATTTCATAGAATACCAAGTGGATATCACCCCACAGAGAGGGGCTCCTGAGGTCTCTGGAGACACCCAGGTCCTACCTAAGTGGAGTAGCCCCAGAGATTGATGCCTTATTAATGGGCACTACTTTGGAATCTATGCTCCTGAGAGTGACAGAGTTGGACTCAAATAAGCCCTCCCTTCACATGGTCCATCAGTCCCTTCTATTCAAACCTATATATGATGCTGGAGTTTTCAGGTGTACTCCCAGAGACTGGAGCCTCTGGCCTACCTATGTGCCAGCTGTGCCTGGAATCTTGGTGGAGCTGCAACTCATACCCTACAGCTCAAAGGACACATCCAAGTCACCTGGCAAGGAGACGAAGATGGGCAATGGCCATCCAAAGGAATGGAGAGGGCCTGAAGCTGCAGGCAGGATAATCCCATCCACTGTATTCATGGGATGTAAGCCCTCTCTCACTTGGTGGTGGAGTGGCAATCACCATCCCAGTCCCCTCATGATTGGGGGAAGAGCAAAGGACTAGAGTGGACTTAAGGGTAATCTGTTGTAGACATATCATGATTCAAGGAATGGAAGAAATTATAAGAGTGAGGTGGAGCCGGTGGCTGCTGGACGCTTTTGGGGCAGGGAGGGAAAGTGCAGTTGAAATACTGAGTGGTGTTGCGGTGACAGATGTAGGCCATTTTACATCAGCATATCCCATGCAGAACTGTGTGGGAGAGAGCTTGGCCTACAATGTGAAATGTGATCTATGCTTGGTGACATGGCCCCAGGGTGTGTTATATCCATTGCAGGTGATGTGCCACACTGATGAAGGATGTTTGGGTGGGATGAAGTGGGGGGTAATGAAGGTGGGGAACATGGGAATTGCTATAATTTCTGTGTAATATTTAGGTAATCTAAGCTATATATATACCATTTATGTAATCAAATGCACATATGTGCATATATATTAATATATCACTTTACAAATATTAATATGTATTGTGAAAATTTTTATTTTGACCAACAATTAAAAAAAGAAAGAAAATGCTACAACAAAGGGCAGCATTATTTTTAAAATGGTAAGTTTTTAAATGCTTACCCAGAATGTAATGGATTGAAGAACCAGTGAAAACGACCAGGATAATTTTTAAAAAGTGGAAAGCCCATCTTTACATAAATTAAGAGAAATAGAGAGTTCTGATGCATAAATTAGTGGTAACAAATTGAACACAGATGAATGTGGAAGAAGATGTGGGAGGAGCAGATCAAAGAAAAAACTGCAAGTGCACTTTTCCAAGAGAAGAAATACATCCTGAATTGCACAGTCACAACCTTTTTCTTAAAGGATTGGCAACAAGTTGCACCGACTGGAGGTGGATATACTTTGGTGATTCACATTCATTATATTCACAGGGTTTCTCTGCAGTATGAAAGTTGTAATGTTTAATGAGATACTTTCTCTGGCTGAATGCTATTCCAAATTCCATACATATAGAATTTCCCTACGCTATAAATTTTCTCATGTCAGTGAGATTTGATTTGCTCCTGAAGGCTTTCCAACATTCCTTACATATATAGGGTTTCTCTCCACTTAGTCTTGTCTGTTGTGTAATGAGGCTTGATTTCTGAATGAAAGCTTTCCCACATCCATGATATTCATTGGGTTTCTCTTCAGTATATATTCTCAGATGGTGAACGAGATTTTCCTTCTGGTTGAAGTCATTTCCACATTTATTGCATACATAGTGTTTTTCTCCAGAATGAATGCTCGGATATTTAATGAAATATTGCTTTTGCCTGAAGGCATTCCTGCATTCTTTACATTTTTTTGTTTCCCTCCAATTCGAGTTTTTCATGTTCTGTTAGGTATGATTTGTACCTAAAGGCTTTTTCACATACCTTACATGCATAGGGTTTCTTTGCAGTAGGAAATCTCTTGTATCTGAGATTTGACATTTGAATTAAAGCTTTCCCACATATATATGATTTCTCTTCAGTAAGAATTTTCTGATGAATAAAGAGTTTCCCCGTCAGGTTGAAACCTTTCCCACATGTATGACATTTCTGTCTTTGTTACCTTGTATGGCTTCTAAAATGAGGAGTAAAAATGACTGTAAAGAGCAGCCTACATTCAGGACACTCATCGTTTCTCTCTAGTTTGAATTTTCTCATTTTCCATGAGGTTTTGTTTCAAATGGAAGCATTCCCATGTTCATTACAATAGTATCTAATGTATGAATATTTCATGCTCAATGAGATTTAATGCCTGGTGAAGGATTTCCAATATTCCTTACATATATACAATTTTACTCCTGAATGTTTATTTGATGTGACTCTAGCCTTCCAAATTCATCAAATAACAAGTGGTTTCTCTGATGGATTAATTCTCAGTTATCTCATGAGGTTGAATTTCCAAGAAAACTTCACACTCATTACAGTTAAAGGGGAGGACTACCATGTGGGGTAAACTGGCAAAACTCATTATCTTCATTCTTTTTTCCTTAAATAGATTCTCTCATGCTTAGGTAAGCATGATGCAAATTCCTTCCAAGTGAAGTTACATTCATAGAAGTGTTATTTTGAGGAAATAATGCTTGTGGTCCAAAAAATATTTTCCCAACTTTCTTACATTCTCTTCCTTCACCTTAAGTATGTACTGTAGTAAAAGTGGATATAGCTTCACACACAAGCCTTTTGTTGCGTGGATCTTTCTGCTTCTTAAAGTCCTATGCTTTTTCAGAGTTTGTGGGGTGCACCAAAAACAGTGCTTAGAGGGAAATTTATAGCATTGAATGCATTCACTAGAAAAGAGGAAATATCCAATGTCAATCAACTAAGTGTCCAATTTGGAAAGTGCAAAAATATCTCATTTTTATTTGTTCTATCAATCATGGCTCTTGCTTCAAATGAGCATCACATCCAGTTTGGTGACTTTATAACTAGGAAATTGGGAATTGATACAGTACTTGGTTAATGATGGGGACAAAACAACACCCCGTAAATCAACCCTGGAACATTCAGCCTTCTGAAGGATAAGAAAGCTACAGCTTCCAAAGTTGCACGACAAAGGTGGCCCCAGAACAAAGGACAACATGGCAATCCAGGAAATCCCGAACAATTTTTTTTGGCCCGACTATTTTTATTCAAATTTTCCCTCCTATTTATTTAGATGAGATGTACTATTTAATTTTCTGTAAAGTTTACCGTGGAAATTAAAACACATTTGCTTGCCTTCCCAAATCTGCACTTATTATTTGTTATTGACTTGCCAAATAATGGCTTTTAAAACATTATATATCCGGTATTAGTCAGACAAAGGGGTGCTGATGCAAAATACTAGAAATCTCTTGGACTTTATAAAGCTTATTTATTTGGAGTAGAAGCTTCCAGTTGCCAGGCCATAAAGCATAAATTTCTTCCTTAACCAAAGTCTGTTACACGGTCTTGGAGCAAGACACCTGCCGACATTTGCCAGTGTTCAGGGTTATTGGGTTCCTCTCTTCCCAGGGCTCCCTTTCTCCCTGGACTCAGCTCCACTGTTTCCTCCTCAAGATCAGCTGTAGACTATGAGGCTCTTTAAGCTTTGCTTGTCTCCACAAGGCCCACTGTGAACTGTCTGGTGAATGGCTTGTCTCTTTCCACGCAGCCTCCTGTCATTGCTAATCAGAACTCCAACATCAAAAATCTACTCCAATTCTGTCCATTGCCATGTCTTTTTACGTTTGAGACCCCACCAACCAATGGGTGAGGCTCAAATGCCCTAACAACTGTGGCCCGCTCAATGTCCTAATCAGAACTTAATCATGCCCAGATTAACAGACATCATCCCATATACATTTTCCGAACTCATAACGACATCAAACTGCTACATATCCATTTACCCATCTCATGATATATATTATTTTATGGTGTATTTGAACCCTTTATTGATGCCTTAGGCCACGGATATCATTATTACTTTATCAATTCAATAGTCATTCTGGTATATGAATTTAATTAACAGCTATTGTTCTTCAAGCCATCCTGAATCTTGAAACTTCTGAGAATATTTTTTTCTGTCTGAAGAATTTTCTTTTAAACTGAACTGCTGCTCACAAACTTTATTAATTTTTTCTCATCTCTAAAAATATTCATTTCACTTCTTCCTGAAGGTTTGAGATGAATTAAATCTCAGGCCCTCTACAATCTCCACTGCTTTTGAGAGCACCCTTAGTGTTGAATTTCTCCATTCTGTTGTAAATGTACTCAGTTATTTAGAGAAGAAGTTAGTGGCTTTCAGTTTTACAGCCTGCTTCCTGCCCCACCCCAAGCATAATCTGTGGGCTCTGGCTCTGGCAATGAGAATGATGGCACAACTCTCTGAGTTACACACCTGATTCTGGATCTAAGATTTGGTGGAGAATGCACAGTATATTGAGTTCTTCTTGGGACATTTCTGAGACCAGTGCAATGGTGGTCAGCACCCCATTTTGCTCAATGATTGTCACACCCAAAGTACAGCCACTGCTTCTTGAGTTCCCATTTCTCCCAGACTTAGGAGACCCGTCCTGCTCCCTAAGCCCTGTTAATGCCATCATTTGCATCTTGTGTGGATGCCAGTGAAGTAAGTTCTTACTAACCTATTGCTGTGTGTGTAAGCCTTTTTTATTTAGGACATTTTGGTTAGATTCAAATAAGTAAACTTTCAATTAGGGCACTTTTTGTTAGTATGCTTTAGTTTATTTGAGGGCTTCTGATTAGTTTTCAGGCACCAGGATGGACCCCAATCATTGTGCTGAAGTCCTACATACATGGAACCGAGATAGAGTGCTGCCATGTTTACTCTGTTGGAGAGGACTCCAGGATCTCCTACAGCTGTGGAGAGACACAGAATCCCTGGAAGTCTGAGGGAGAGGCCAGGAGCTAGAGTCATTGAGCAGCCTGAAGGTAAAGATATAGAGGCCAGAGGAGAAGGGTTAGGTGTGAGCAATTGTATCTGATGGCCCATTGCTGAGCACACGGAGAAAGTGAGTTGGGAAGAGAAGGCAGAGAGAGACAGGCAGGCAGAATATGTTGCCTTGGCAGGATTCTAGCACCCACTGACCATTTTTAATTTTTGATGATGCTTTGATTTGGACATTTTCACAGCCTAAGAACTGTAAGCTTTTACATTTCTTTAAAATTGAATTGGTGCTAGCACACTTTATGAGCTTTTACTCATCTTTAAAATTGTTTATTTCACTTCCTCCGGAAGGATTGAGATGAATTTAATATCAGACCCCCTAAGATCCCCACTGCTTTTGAGAGCAACTTTAGGGTTGAAATTCTCCATTCTGTCGCAGGGTATTCAGTTATTTGGGGAAGAAATTAGGACTTTTCATTTGTACACGCTGCTTCCTTTGCCCCATCCACCAGGCAAAATCTGTGTGCTCTGGCACTGGGAAAAGGAATAATGGCACACCTCTCTGAGTTACACACGTCATTTTGGAGATAAGATTTGGTGGAGAAAGCACAGTATATTGAGTTCTTCTTGGTACTATTCTAGGGACCAGTGCAATGGTGGTCAGCACACCATTTTGCTCAATGATGGTTACACTCAAAGTCAGGCACTGTTTCATGAGTTACCATTTCTCCCAGACTTAGGAGACCCCTCCTTAACCCTGTGCCCTGGGTTAATACACTTGTTTGAGGCTTGAGTTAACACAAGAATAGTATGTTCTTACTAGCCCATTGTTGTGTGTGTAAGCCTTTTGTATGTAGGACGTTTGGTTAAATTCAGATAAGAGACCTTTTGATTAGGTCACTTTTTGTTAGATTGCTTGAGTTTAGTTAAGGTCCTCTGATTAGATTTCAGGCACCAGGATGGACCCCCAGTAATTGTGCTGAAATCTTACATAGATGGAACACACAGAGAAAAAGTGCTGCAATTTACCCTGCCATGTGGGAGAGGGCTCCAGGAGCTCCTATATCTGTTGAGAGACACAGAAACCCTGAGAGGATAAGGGAGAGGCCAGAGCCTGGAGTCATGGAGCAGATTGAAGCTGAAGATATCAAGGCAAGAGGAGAAGGGAGAGGTGTGAGCAATTGTGTCTGATGGCCCACTGCTGAGCTCTGGGAGAAAGTGTGTTTGGAGGAGAAGGCAGAGAGAGACAGGCAGGCCCAACATTTTGCCTTGACAGGAGTGCAGCAGCAGCTGACCCTTCTTAAGACAGCATTTTTGATGATGCCTTGATTTGGACATTTTCTCAGCCTCAGAAATGTAAGTTTAACCCTAATAAGTTACAATAAACTGAAACCTATTTCTAGAATTTTGCTTTGGCAGGACTTGGAAAACTCCAACAGCTAGGGCCACAGGTTTGGAGAGCTGCACTCTTCCCAAGTGACAGTGTGATGCTGCTGCCCAGTGAATTCACCAGTAAACTGTGGTTGTCTGCAGACAAGGCAGGAAATAGTTCTGGTAAGATGGACGGGGAAGTGCTCTTGAGCAGCAAGGCCTGCAAGACAAGGAGTCAGGCAGGGAATCACAAGGCTTGGGGACTAGTATAATGTCACAGATGCCCCAGTATGATGTACATGCCTCAGGCAGGTGTTGGCCAGGTTTTCAGCGTGAGATAAAAGCATGTAACCTGGGGTCTTGTGCACAGAGGAGTCAGAGCACAGAGTGGAGACTACCTGTCTCTGCTCCTTTAGCCATTCCCTCCTTCCCTTGGACTCCAGCGTTGACCTTCTGAGGAGGTTGCTCTTACCGTACCCCTCCTGGTTCTCAGGCACATTCTCTTGTCTCCTGATTCTAGATCTACATTCACCTTCTCCAATCTTGGGGCAGCTAAAGAAAGAAATGCCAAGATCAAACCTGTTGGTAACAGGAAGGAAATATTAAACTCACATTACAGCATTGGCTACAGCAATAACATCACCAGAATGAGCATCATTAGGACAGTGACCCTAATGAATATATAGAAATCCTAGAAAGTTCTAGGACCTAGGGCTGACAAGAATAGAAGTGAGGTTATGAGAGACTGCAATGTTTGCAGAAAACCTCAGAGGGTGTCGATGCCAGATACTTCTCAGAATAATTTAATATTAAATTTTCAACATATTTTTAACAGTGTTGAAATGATGCAGACTTCTTCAATCCCAGAGGAGAACGGAGGGGTTGGATGGGAAGAAGCTGATGAACAACTTAAGAAGCTGGAATGTAACACGTGTTCACTGCTGTTACTCAATCCAGAGAGGGAATGTCCTTTACTGGAATGAAATTCTCAGAACCCCATTGAAAACTATCATCATAATTTCTGGATCCACAAATTTGGACAGGGAGAAAGCCTTGCTCAGCACTCACAGCCTCAGTTAGTGATGTGAGTCACTCTGGCCTGTCTTAACTGGGGAGTAAGCAGCAGGAAGTCCATCTTCTCCTGTGGTGCTAACAGCCCTCTAATCAGAAACGCATAGAGAGCAGTGTGACCTTCACACGTTTGCACCCACGCTCCTTGTGTTCTGTGCTAACTCCTGCTTAGGGTGGCCTCCACCCATCCAGGCAACGTGGAAGGGTCCCAGGGGTGAGAGCGGTTTTCCTTTATGGGTGACTGTATTTCCAAAGTGTGAGGTGAAGTGCCCACCCAGTAATGTTGCTGATACAAATTAATATCTTCAAATCAACCAATTTGTATGATTTCATTGTGTACTATAATCATAATTTCTTTTAAATTATAACCAAATTATTCATGCAAAGAGTATAAAAATAATTTATGTCTGTTATGGCAAACAGTAAAATTCCTTCTCTTGTCTCAACCTCCCTACTCAGAATTATCTGCATTGGCAGATTTTTTGGGTACACATTTCTGTTGTAAATACATGCATTCTCTTGTTTCATTCATCCTTTATGTTATCACATATGAGAAAAATATTGGAGTACAATTTAAAAATATAAATAAATTTACTAACTTCTTAAAATACTTGAGATTAGAAGTATATCATATTATTATGAAAGGATCATTTCTGATTTAAAATAATAAGTCAAATTGGATTTAAGTAGAAATCAGGCAACTGTAGCTCAGTGGCTGTTAAACTTGAATCCACATCAGAATCAGGTTAAGAAACTGAAAAAATATAAACCATTCGGGTGCCTTATAAGAAAATGCTACAGGAGAGGGGCAAGTTGGCATCAGTTTAGGAGGATACTCACTGTCAAGCTCTCTGGAGATGGCCAATAGCGGGCAGGGTCCCGCACAAGGGTCTGCTGTGGGCACACGGAGTGAGAAGCTTGGGTTACTTAGCAGTGTGCTGTGCAGATCAATGGCGTGGAGTGATTGGTAGAGATTCTTGAGTTTTGAGCCTGCCTGTGGTGGTTTACACAGATGGCTGCACCACACACACAGGGACAATTGCTGATTTGAACCATGAATCCTGTAACCATGTCTCATGCTCCCGGTTTGTGGCAGCATACTCTGACAAAGGGAGGGCTCTGACAGAAGGTGAAGAGGGTTTTAACTTCTGTGGATTCGGCTGCCTGGACACCCTCATAGATTCGGGGATCAGATAAGCTGTCTTGAAACAGTGCCAGGCTGAGTGTAGAGGGGAAACTGCTGAGGAAACCTGATTTATCCAGAAGCCTGCTGACACTGAGACCAGGCCCCAGAGGGGGCAGAGTCAACTTATTTTATTGCTCTGCCCTGACAAAAATCATAGCTTCATACCCCTGGGGAACAAGGAAGTGAGAAGGTCTTGATTAGTTTCCACGAGCCTATTTAGTGTCCCCTCAGTGAAGGGGGGGAATCCAGCAGAGGACGTCTTTTGGGTCCTGCATATCACCAAATAAAAGAAGACAGTCACTTAAAAAATGAATTCTGGTTCTTAATTCAGTTTGATACCAAAAATCTGCCCCAAAACCTGCAGAGAGAACCTGGAAGGGAAATTAACAAACACAAGGAGGCTGAGAGGATCAGCCAGGACCCTAGAAGGAACACTACATCCTTAGCTTTGTTTGACTGCTTGCTGGTGTGGTTGTTTGCTTTTTCTCTGTTTATTTGTTGTCTTTTGCTTTTCTTTCTTCTTTCCTGCCCACTTTCTGTATTCCTTCATTTTTTAAAATTAGGTACTGCTAGCTTAACTCTTCTTTGCTGTTCTGCCTCTTCACTGATTTCCCATTGTCTGTCTATATTGATATTTTATCCCAAGATATCTCTTAACCTTCCTTCATCTCTCTGCCTTCTGCTTTCTGTTGTGGTTATTAGACACCATGCTTTTTCATTTGCCCACAACATAAGGGTGCCAAATTCTATTCTATTTATTTTGTTTTCTTCTTATTTTATTATTATTAGTTTTTTCCTTTTAGCTTTTTCTTTACACTTTCTCTCCCTCCTCATCATTCTGGCTTTCTAAATCATTATATTTATATTCTACTATTTGGCTTCCCAGGCCATTGTAGCTACTCCACTTTTTTCCCTATTACTGTACACTGCCTACGCAAGTTAAATATTCATTTCACTAAGTCCTATTTGGCCGCTCTTGTAACTTTAATCAATATTACTATTATCATTCTTCTTTTCTCACATCGTTCAATCCCTCTGGAACTAATTTTTTGCCTGCAAGGTAATATAGAAATAAGCAAGGAAACAAAATAAGAAGAAAAAGTGTCAAAGAGAAAACATAACACACACAGAGGAACACCAACTAAATATAACATGAGAGGAGTGAGAGAACCTAATCAACTGAATAAACCCAGCAAGATAAAATTATGATTAGAGGGCAACAAAAAATTACAAAGCACACTGAGAAACAGGAAGACATGGACCACTCCCATGAACAAACCAAAAAACAAGAATATATGCAGAATATTGAACAACTAATCAAAGAATCCCAAACAAATGTCATGAACAAACTTAGTAAAATGAAGGTAGAGATTAAGGATATAAAGAAGACACTGGGAGAACATAGTGAAGAAATTGTAAACATACACAAAGAGACAACAGATATGATGGTGATCAATGGCAATCCAAGAAATCCAAAGGATGCTGGATTCACATAACAGCAGATTTGAACAGGCAGAAGAAAGAATTAGTGATGTTGAAAACAAAACAGCTGAAATCAAACAGATAGTAGAATAGATAGACAAAAAATATTTAAAAATCCAGCAGGGACTCAGGGATTTAACTGACAACACAAAACACACAAACATATGCATTATGGGCATCCCAGAAGGAGAAGAGAAGGGAAAGGGAACGGAAGGAGTGTTGAAGCAAATAATGGCTCAAATCATCCCAACCCTATTGAGAGAGATGGATGTGAAGATCCAGGAAGCAAAGAGCACCCTTATCAGTATAAATCCAAATAGGCCAACACCAAGAAATATACTTGTCAAAATGTCCAATGTTCAAGTCAAAGAGATTATATTCAAGGCAGCAAGAGAAAAGAAAACCATCACATACAGGGGGCACACAATAAGTTTAAGTGCTGATTTCTCATCTGAAACCATGGGGGAAAGAAGACAGTGGTATGACATAGTCAAAGTTCTAAAAGAAAACAACTTCCAGCCACGAATACTGTTTCCAGCAAAACTGACATTCAAAAATGATGGAGAGTTCAAAATATTCACATATAAACAGAAATTAAGAGAGTATGTCAATAATAAACTGGCACTTCAAGAAATACTAAAGGAAGTTCTACAAGTTGAAAGGAAAAACCAAGAGTTAGGAGAGCTTAAAAAAACAAACAGAAACAAAACAACACATGACATACATTAATCCAAAGAAAATATGGCTGAAGTAAGGAATTCGTTGCGAGTAAGAACACTGAAGGTAATGGATTAAATTCACCACTCAAGAGACATAGATTGGCAAAATGGATAAAGAAATATGATCCATCAATATTTTGTCTACAAGAAACCCACGTACGATGGAACGATTCAAGGAGGCTGAAAGTAAACGGCTGGAAAATAATTATACAAGCTAAGAACACACATTAAAGTGCAGGATTAGCAACTCTAATGTCAGACAAATTAGACTATAAATGCAAGACAATTTTAAGGGACAAAGATGGGCACTATATATTAGTAAATGGGGTAGTCTCTCAAGAAGAGTTAACAATCATATACATTTAAACAGCTAATCGGTGTGCCTTAAAAATCATGAGAAAATCTCTGGAAAAGCTAAGCGGAGAAATAAATGCCTCAACAATTATACCAATGGAGTTTAATACAACATTATCATCATTAGACAGAACATCTGGACAGTGAATCAACAAAGAAACAAAGACTCTCAACAATACATTAGAGGACCTGGGCGTAACAGACATATACAGACCAATAAACCCAAATGCATCAGGATTTACATTCTTCTCAAGTACACATGGATCATACTCCAAGATAGACCACATGCTGGCCACAGAAAAACTCTCAATGAATTCAGAAAGATTGAGATTATACAAAGTAATTTCTCTGATCAAAATGGAATTAAATTGGAAATCACTAAGGTCCAGAAAACAGGTTAGGCTCAAGGATACGGAAGTTAAACAACATACTCTTAGACAAACAGCGGGTCAAGGAGGAAATCTCAAAAGAAATCAGTAACCACCTTGAAACTAATGAAAATGACAACACAACATATCAAAACCTATGGGGTGCAGCCAATGCTGCCCTGAGATGGAAGTTCATAGCCATAAATACATGTATTAAAAAAGAAGAAAGAGCTAAAATTGAAGACTTAACTGCACGCTTGGAGGAACTGGAAAAACAACAACAAACTAAACATAAAGGAAGTAGAGTGAAGAAATAACAAAGATTAGAGCAGAAGTAAATGAAATAAAGAATAAGAAAGCACTAGAAAAAATAAACAAAACCAAAAGCTGGTTCTTCGAGAATAACAATAAAATTGACAGACCCTTAGCCAGACTAACCAAGAAAAAGAGAGAACAGATGCAAATGCACAAAATAAGGACTGAGGAAGGGGATATCACTACTGACCTGACAGAAATGAAGAGCATCATAAGAGGACATTTTGAAAAATTATATGCCAACCAGAATGATAATTTAGAGGAAATGGACAAGTTTCTAGAAACTCACAAAC
>JAKSZT010039348.1:0-20674 GCA_026826555.1 Tolypeutes matacus
TTTACACTTTGTGGTATACAGTTTTACAGGTTTTGACAAATGTATATATCATATATTTCTCATTGCAGAATCATACTGAACAATTTTTTGGCCATAAAAATGCCCTGTGTTCTACGTGTTCATTCCTCCCACTCTCTTCTGAACTCTTGGCAACTAATATCTTTATACCAATGCCATTGATTCTTCTGTGAACACAAGATAATAATTACAATATCAAAAAATATACACTTTGGTCTGTGGTAACACTCCACCCTTATGCTTGTTAATTCCTCAATCTTGTAGGATTTTAAATGATGTCCACTCTGACTGTTTCAGGTTGAGTGGGGTCTTAGATCTTATGGGACAATACAAGGGATCATTTACTCTTTTCCCTTAAACTATCTAATTCATAAAACATTTCTCTTTTTCTCCCTGCCTGACTCCTCTAAAATTTGGAAACTTTTATTGAATATTTTTATTTTTGTGGCAATATGATTATTTTCATAGGTTTACTCAGAATCTGTTTTCCTTGCTAGCATGACATAATTGGAGACACTGGATATATTACCAAGGCTTTGACTAGAATGTCATGTTTGAGAATGATGGTCAATTAATCAGATATTACCAGAGGCATTTTTTTCATTACAAGATATTTAAGGAACATTTTTTACTTTATGGAGCCAATGCTCACAAATCCCTCTTGGAAATTCTGGTCTGGTACCTGGTTTCTCAGCCTTACGGGTCAGTAAAGAAGGTTATTTTGTGGCTGGTATTTGATTATTTTTCTGACATCAATAAAGAGGAATTCACCCAAGCCCACAGGCACTGTAGCTGAACTCTGGTGTCAATTTTCTGGCTTGGTATCCTAGCCTCAAGAGGCTTCTAAAAGTCCAATTGGATGTTCCTTGTGAAAACTTTCAGGAGAGCAAACTTGAAAAGACCTATAAGGTAAATCACTATTCTTTCTGCACCTATGTGACTTGTAATAAAGTCAAATCTAATGGTGTCAAGCCTTATTTTATGATCAAGAATAATATTTTTGGTTATCTTTGATCCGAAGGAAGGTGACTAAAGAGAGAAATTTTATATTTCAATAAAACTATAGCACACAGCTCTGAGTTATCAGATTTTTCTCCTGTTCATTCAGTGATTTTACATGCCTTTTGAAAACAGCTTATATGCCATTATATTGGCATGATTTTGTTATCTACCTGCAAATTAGACTGACTCCTGTGATCTTAAATATATTGTCTACCCTAAATGCCAATCAAAAAGCTAACAGGATCTTTTGTATGTCAGGTCTCAAACTGACAAAAGAATTATAATAACTCCAATCCTTTGACCTACTTTAATACAGTGTTCCACTCTTTCATGTGCACAATCATATCTTCCCTAAGAACAAATGACCTGGAGTGAGCATTTATAAATGTATCTAAGGTTGTGAAACAGCTTTAACTCCACTCTTAATGCTTTTTACGTTCTTCAGAATGAAGTTTAAAGCCTAGAATCCATGCCCATGCTAAATAGAAAGGCTCTACATAACTTACTGTTCATGAACAATGTTTCATTTATATTAACATATCTGTCAATATTGATAAATAACCTAAATATTTTTAAAGAACCAAATTAAGGTGTTTCATAACATCAGGCAGCCTCAAACATTTCAATGGATGGGCATATTTCCTGACTTAGATTCTTGGTTTAATGGAATATGAGAACAACTATTATGCTTTGGATTTGTGTTTTTACTTTTGATTATTAGACTATCTGATTTTATTTATTGTTTAAACTGTTTTTCAGAATATTGTTCAAATTCCTTGTCACTGTCAAGACAGATGGTTGCTCTTAATATAGCTAAACAAAAGGAAAATGAGAGGAAAGTGGGACTATCTCTAGGATACCAAGAATGAATACAAAATAAAAGTAATAGAGTCTTTGGTATGGAGAGATTTGAGTAAGTAACCCTTCTCCAAAGGTATTAAATGTAATATACAGCCATCCAACAAACCTCACTGCAATGAAGAAAGTAAACAAATGTAAACAATAGAAAAGAAAAATGGAACAAAACAATTTAATGAACTTACTCAACTGCCTGACAAAAAATAAGTCAATCATGGTGACTGTAGTGTTTTGGTCAAGTCCCAATGAGACCCTAAATTGCATGATTTTTTTTTCTTTTAACAATAATATGTACAATTTTCTTTTCCTGATTTTAACAATAAAACATTCAATATCTTACAGTAACAATCATCTTTACTTTTAGTATCATTTCACACTCTTTATGATATTAATATAAATCACATTTATATTATTTCCACTTCCTCATTCCAATATGTATGTCATATGTGGATGCTCACCAAAAGGCATTAGCTTCAGGTCTCACTCTCAATATTCCTTTAGCACCTAATTCCTTACTTTGTATATCATGGTCAGTCTCTTTTCCTTCTATGCCAGTGCTTGCTCAGTAGTATCATGAAGCAAAAATAGGTCATGGTGGCAGAGATAGAATTTGCCCCTCCTCCTTATTTTGCATGCATCTACCAGCACTACCATCCGTGGTCTCACCTGTTCCTTTGAATAAGCATAATATCTCATCGAAACTTGTTTCTGAAATATTTTTCTGGGAGATTTCCTTAATATCTTTCCACACAATATATTATTTTATTAACCAGAGAGCATTAACAATAAGCAATATCAAAAACAATTGATCATATTATTAACTGAGTATTCACTAAAAAATTTCTATATGCTGGGACTGAAATAAGGATTTCATATTCATTACTGCCTTTTGTTTTATTGCAACATCTAGAATTTCATTAGTTTAAATATACATTTTTAAATATTTAACTGCTTATTAATTTTTTTACAGTGTTTTATCAAGTCAACATTATGGGTTAATATGTCTACTATCATTGTGGTAATCATGAAAATATAAATCCTAATTAAAAATTAATATTTCTCAGTCTTTTCTATTTTCCTGTGCATATAAATATTCATAATTATTCAAATTTTTCACTATGGAGTTCATTATTTTATGTGTTTGTGGTATTTGATCTTTGTGAAAATATGCATATAATAAAAATGTCATATCAGCTTAAGTATGTGTGACATTATATTTCTGAAAAGGTGTACATTTGCCATTCTTAAAAAATTATTCCACAGTTATTGTCATGTAGATTTGTTGATTTAAAAGAAAATTATTTATGATTTATACCACTTTCTAAAATCCCCAACTTAAAAAGTTTATATTTTCAAAGTTGTAAACACTATTTTCATAATTTTAATTATCTCTCCACCACTACATCATTTCCATTGTTTATAAATGAAATTTATAGAGTTTTAAAAATATACCTTATTGGGGATTTTTAGGACGTACTAGGGATTGAACCCCAGGACTTGGTACATGGGAAGCAGGTGCTCAACCACTGAGCTACATCTACTCTCCCCTTATTGGGTTTCAGAGGATAGAGTTCATGAAATAAAGTATTAATGTAGGTTTATTTTAATGACTGCCTTCTGTGTTCCATAGTCCAGACCTGCAATCAGCCAGTTCTCCAAGAAGTCCCATATCATTTGTGTGGGTAAACTTTCTCAGAAGCCAAGATTTAGGGTTTAGGTATATTGTTGCAATTGAAATGCCAATGCTTTTAGACCCTTCAGGATGTATTTCATGGAGGCATATACATTTTTAGCCAGCACCATAACATCAAAATAGACAAAGCATAGAATAAGTCAAAACTAAACAGAGATGAAAGAAATACACAATACTAACAAGAAATTTTAATTTTGTTTTTTTCCAACATTAATCTGTTTAATTTTTCACTTTATTCCCTACATGGACAGGTTAAAAAAGTATAATTTTCCCAAATACTGATTTATAGATGATGTGATTAAGTGGCACAAAAAAACATTCATTTTCACAGATGGTAACATTCAGTGATCCCTTTAAGTGCAAATTTTTTTGGAGATACCAGAGCAGGTATTGAACCTGGGACCTCCTTTGTGGAAAGTCAACGTGCAACCACTAAGCTACACTGCCTCCCCTTAAATGCAATTTTAATTCTTATTTTAAGCTAACTGCAACAATAATTTAATACAAGATAGCCAAATACACAAACAACCTGTATATCCTGAAATACAAGTGGTTTCCATAGCCACATATGTTTTTACTCAAGTACACATTTCCACAATATATAAGTAAAACACTATCTCAAATGTTTATCCTGGCGCAAGCTTTTTAAGCAATTCCATTCATACTACTGAAAGCATTTATTTATTTCATTTTTAATATATTTTTTTAATTACAGAAGTTGTGAACTTACAAAACAACCATGCACATGTGTAGAATTCCCATAAAACACTCCTTCATCAATACACCATACCCTGGTGGAATATTTGTTACAGAGTATGAGATAATATCATCAGATTATTACCACCAACCATGGTCCATAGCATAATTTAGCATACTTTTTCCATACTCCCCCATTATCAACACAGCACATCTTTGGCATTGATACAAGAATATTACAGTATAAGCCCCAAAGATTTTAAATTTTAAAATGTGTACCAAAACTAAGGCATTCAAGCGAATCTTTAGAGTTTAAAAAAAAATCACTCTTGCTATCCGAAGAAAATTAAAACAAATTACCATTTAAGATACTTTAAACATTTTAGAAAATACTGTATTTTCCTATATTACTATCATCTACTTAAGAGAAACACAAACCAGTTCACTTCATTAACAATCTCACAGACTAGTTTTTCTAGAAACTTGAAAAATATAAAACACATGTCTCAGCTATCATAGGATCAAAGATAATGTTTAAATGTCACATACTAAACAGCTACAATATAGTATACAATGGCAAAAAAGAGATTAACGCATAAATACTACTTCATCATCTAGATAGTCAAAAGTTAGAAGGAATTGCATAAATTGCAAGGTACTTAAAATTGTGTATGGTCAATAAAACCCAATAATTCAAGTATGGCAAAATAAAGGCAGGCAATTAAAGACTCAAATACTCTAAAATTTCAGACATGAAAATAAAGGCTGAAAAATTGTATTTCCCCAAATTTCATTTTCATGCTTAGATATCAGTGCCTTACTATAGGAAATATGCAGTTACTACATATAGTTGCCTCAGAAGTTAAGGAAGGTTCAGCAAGTACAAAATCTATCAAGGTCCATACTTTGCTTCATCAAATGCTTTTCTAGCTCATTTCATTTCGTCCTTCATTTTAAGTTGAAGATAGAAGAAATCATCTACAAATTATAAAAATATGGAAAAAGTCAAAGTATATATTTTAACTAAAATGGAATGAAACTGGAGAGGTATAACTTGATTAGAAGAATGTCTCTGGTCTTATGCATATTTACTGTCAATACTGGACAGATTCCTCTAAAGAATAGTAAACATAAAACTTCCTGATTGGAAACTTAAGAGAGACCGTTATTTCTCATGGATGTAGAAGAAAATTTGATAACAAAAGATGAGTGGAACCTAGAGAAATATTAAATGTATAATACTTCATGAATAATTAGAATTAATCCATATATATATAATTGTATTAGTCAGCCAAAGGGGTGCTGATGCAAAGAACCAGAAATCTGTTGCCATTTATAAAGGGTATTTATTTGGACTAGAAGCTTATACCCACAAAGTCATAAAGTGTAAATTACTTCCCTCACCAAAGTCTGTTGTCATATGTTGGAGCAAAATGACTGCTAGTCTCTTTCCAGGTTCAGCTCCTCTGGTCTTTTCACGAGGTCAGTTGTAGACTATCAGGCTCATCCCTCTTCTTGGGGCTGCAGGATCCTGTCTAATGAGCTGTCTCTCTTCCCCTGTGTTCTTCTCTGTGCCATTTTCTCCATGAGTCCCCACCCACTAAGGGGGCAGGGACTCAATGTCCTACTGATGTGGCTGGATCAAAACCTTGATCATAATTTAATCAAATAAAAGTGAAACCCCTGAATTTAATACAATCTAATATGCCCATAGGAACAGACCAGTTTACAAATACAATACAATATATATTTTTTTAATTCATAAGCAATAGCAAACTGCCACAATAATGTTAGTTTAACTTTTGAAAAAAGCATTCACTGTTGTTCACTACATTAACAGAAATAAAAGAGAAAAAAACTTATCTCAATAGAGGCAGAAAAGCATTTAACAAAATCCATTCCAATCAATAAAAAATAACATTAGAAATTTAGGAATAGACCATCTTTAATGTCACAAAGTAAAAAATAAAACTTGTTTCAAGCATTATATGAAATGTTAACATTTTGAAAACTTTCCCCCTAATATTCTATATGGGAATGACTGCTACAGCCATTGCTATTTAAATTGTTTGGTTCTATTTAGATTGTACAATATGTTAAGACAAGCAATAACTGGCATAAGGAAAAAGTATAATATTAAGTTGTCATAATTTCCAAATAACATGACAGTATATCTAGACATTTCATAGTAATCTATAGTCTATTAGATTTAATGACATTGCAAATTAGTTGGAAGTTCACTAACAAATCAATTGTATCTCCATATTCTAGCAATAAACAAAAAAAGAAAATTTACAATTTATAACACCAATGAAACTATCAAATAATAGGAATATATGTCATGTAATGAAATGTATTTAAAACCTCTACATTGACAGCTACAAAACATTATTGAAAGAAGTTAAGAAATCTTAATAAATGGAAGCATATATCATAGAAATTGTTAAAATTTCATTAACTCCAAATTATTCCATATATTAAATTAAATTCCTCCTAAGATTTTAAGTTTTTTAAAATAAAAAATTCACAAATAAATTCTAAGTTCATATGCAATGTACCAACAAGGGTCAAAATTATTTTGAATAAGAAGAAGCAATTGGGGGAACTTAAATCACCAAGTATCAAGAATTATTATGGGAAAAATAATAAAAGAAAAAAATAAGAAAATAAAAAGTAATTATTATGGAAACTATTTATTATGCAGTATGTCAGTGGAAAAGGGTAAATTAATTAATCAGCATAACAGATTAAGGATTTTGGAAACATACTCAAAATTATACAACCACCTGATTTATTGAAAAGCAATGTGGTGAAGTGGGTCAAATGATGATCTTTTCCATGAATGGTAATTTGTGAAGTGGTTATCCATATTGAAAAAAATTTAGGAATCCAGTCTCACGTAATAAACCAACAAGAATTCCAGATAGATTGAAGATCTAAAAGTTGTAGGTAAAAATTAATAAATAGATTAATTAAAAATACAGATTTTAGAAAAAGACATAAAAAGTTATTTGTGATTTGGAATAGTAAGAATTATTTTGTAAACAAGGCAGGATAAACTTTAATGTTAAAATAAAAATTGATAAATGGGACTTTATCAAATTTAAGAATTCCTTTTCTTTATAATACACCAGTTAAGAGTGGAAAGTGGTAACCCAGAATGTGGTGGTATGTATAAAATCTCTTCCAAACCGTTGAGGAAATGATAGGTGACTAAAATGATCAAAAAACTTGAACACATAATTAACAAGAAAGGATTTACATGAAGGTAATAAATATTAACAGATGTGCTTCATATATTCAGACCTTAGAGAAATATATTCAACTCTTTTATGAGACATTTTAACCACTTACCAGAATGGTTAATGTTGACATGATCTATAACATCAATTGTTAATTAGGATGTATAGAAAAAGGAAATAAATATATTGATAAACAAAGTACTTGTATAAATTTCTGCAAGCACCTTGGATGTTTTGGGGCAGTTCCTACAAAGACTGAATATATTACTATTTTACAACCCAGCAATCCCCCACACTATCAGTCTGTAGATATACATTACCAAAAGGTGTGTACTCATTTCTTTATTTTTATTTTATTTTTTGTTTATTTTTATTTTATTTACTTTATTCATTATTTATATCACTGTTAAAAGTAACTTTTTAACATTCACATAAGATAAACTTTCAATAACAATAAATCTACTTTGTTGTGTAGACCTTCCCCCTTATTTTTGTTCCTTCCTCAAACTTAAGGGGTATGGAATGATGTCTGCTCTGCCTTCTTCAGGCTGAGAGGAGACTTAGATATTATGTGGCCAAGAAAAGGAATTGTTTTCCTTGCACTTGTAGATAATTCTTGTCCAAGGGATGGGACTTGTCCATCATCATTTTGTTAGTTGTACAGGCCAAGCCCAAAGAAAAAAGTAGAGCAGGAGTAGGTTCCAACTTTGCTGGATTGCAGGACTCAACTGGCATATGAACAATCTGAAGATTTAAGTCTCTGAAAAATATAGTTAAGAAATACATTGAAAAGTATAGGTTCAAATAAAAAGAGTAGAAAAATCATGATTAAGGAGATTAATAAATGAATATAACTATGTTATATAGAGGAAATGGATTTTCATATATTCTCTAATAGGGTCTGCTGAGGGGATGCAGATTTCCTGAGGCTGTGTGGTTTTCTTTTGCTATCTGGACATTCCTAGAACCCTCAGGAGCACTTTAGTTTGAAGCTTTCTTTACTGTGGAAGTTTGTGAAATCTGCCGAAGACCTCCAGAATTGCAATCTCTGGAATGAACTCCCAGCTCACTTTGAACTCTCTTAACCATAAAAAACCTTATAGTTTATTTAATATTCTTACAGCTGAATAATATTTCCCTATACATATATACTGCATTTAGTTTATCCATTCATCTGTTGATTGACACCTGGGTTACTTCCATCTTTTGATAATTGTGAATAATGTTCCTATTAACATTGGTGTGTTTATACCTATTCATGTCCCTGCTGTCAATTCTTCTGGGAATATACCAAAAATGGAATTTCCAGGTCCTATGGCAATTTTATACTTAGTTCCTTGAGGAATGGTCAAACTGTCCTTCACAGTGGCTGCAACATTTTACATTCCCAACAGCAGGGAATGAATGTTCCTATTTCTCCGTATCCTTTCCAACACTTGTAGATTTCTGTTTTTTTTAATAGCCACGAGTCTAGTAGGTGTGATATCTCATTTAGTTTTGATTTGCATTTCCTTAATAGCTAGTGATATTGAGCATGTTTTCATGTGCTTTTTTAGCCATTTGTATTTCCTCTTTAGAAAAATATCTGTTCAAAGCTTTTACCTATTTTTAAGTGGGTTGTTTGTCTTTTTATTATTATATTTTAGGATTACATGAATGTGTTGGCTATTAGACCATTACTAGATATGTGGACTCCAAATATTTTCTACCTCTGAGTAAGCTGCCTTTTCACGTTATTGACAAAAAATTTTCAAGCAAATTTGTTTTAATTTGGAAGAGGTTCTATTTATCTATATTTTCATTCACTTATCATGCTTTTGTTGTAAATTTATGAAACTGTTGCCTACCACAAGATCTCATGGAGGTTTTCCTACACTATTTTCTAGAAGTGTTATGACCCTGGCTCTTATAATTAGGTCTTTGATTCCTCTTGAGTTAATTTTTTTTCTGGGGCATTAGAGAGGGACCCTCTATCATTCTTTTGGATATGGATAACCAGTTATCCCAGCACCATTTCTTGAAGAGATTATTCTGTTCCAGTTGGGTGGACTTGGAAGGCTTCTCAAATATCACTTGGACACGGAGATTTTGTTCTATTTCTCTACTCTCAATTTGCTTCCATTAGTCAATATGTCTATTTTTGTGCCAATCCCATGTAGTTTTTTTTTAAATTTATTTATTTTTTATTGTGGGTAAAAATCAAATTTTTCACAATACACACCAATATTTATAAAATGTTATATAAATATATATGCATATATGTGCATTTGCATACAAAAATGTTATATATATATATATATTATTTTTTTTAAAAGGTGCTTAGATTATCTAAAATATTACATGGAACCTACAGGGATTCCCATGTTCCCCACCTCCCACACCTCCCACCACATCCCACACAAACATCTCCCACAAGTGTTGCCCATCACCCTCAATGGACTTACTCATCCTGGGGCCTTGCCATCAACCATAGACCACAGTTCACATCGAGAGACCATACTCTCTCCCACACAGTTCTGAATGGTGTGTGCTGATTTAAAATGTAGTTTTAACCAAGGGAACTTTGGAATATGCTTTAGAGTTGGGTAGTGTGAGTACTCCAACTTTTTTTTTCTCATTCTATAAAGATTTATCATTTCCAAATCACAGAAAGGAATTTGAGTAATTTACTAATTGTTTTCTACTATGTGCCTTAGAGATACTTCACTAAAAATTGGTATCTGACACAACAGAAGACATTTGCAGAATGTAATATTGTAGTGACAGTACTGAGGTTGATTGTTACACACATTTTAAACTCTTTGAATTTGGTTACATCTTAATTATTTATACAGAACATTGGTCCAATAACGTAAAAATAGAGAACAGCAGCTGGAAATTTATCTCATTCAATGTTCAGAGATAAAAGAGTTAAACACTCTTTCCATTATTTTCTGTATATAGTCCTTTTTCATTTTGAAATCTGACTGCAATCAAATTCTGGCATTGTTCCAAGCTATTGTACAAACAGGATACTGAAGGCCATCACTATACAGCATACAGCAACATAAGGACTCTTTCGTTCACCTATTCTGGCACACTTCCAAAATATACCCAACAGTCCAGTTTTATTTCTGTCCAGGAGGCTGGGTGCCAAGGATCGGATATAAGCACAGGTACATATAAGCAGCAAGATTACAGTCAACAGACTCTGAAAATTGAAAATGGCAGACATAGTGAGGCCGGCGGAGCCCCAGCCACATCACCCTTCCAGGCCCAGGGCGGAAGAGGCGTAGTATTCCAACTTTATTCTTCTTTTTCAAGATGTTTTGGCTATTTGTGGTCACTTACCTTTCCAAACAAATTTGATAATTGGCTTTTCCTTTTCTGCCCCAAATTCTGTTGGAGTTTTATTGTGATTGCATTGAACCTGTAAATAAATTTGGATAGAAAGGACATCTTAATGATATTTGGTTTTCCAATCCATGAACATTAAGTATCCTTCTACCATTTGTTTAGGTCTTCTATGATTTCTTTGAGCAATATTATGTAATTTTCTGTGTAAAATTCTACTATATATTTAGATAAATATTCCTAGATATTTGATTCAATATTGAAAATTGATTTTTCTTGATTTTCCCCTCATATTGCATATTCCCAGTGTGTAGAAACACTACTGAGTTTTGCATGTTGATCTTATATACCACCATATTTCTGAATTCATGTATTAGCTTTAGTAGCTTTGTTGTAGATTTTTCAGAATTTTCTTAATATAGGATCATGTAATGTGCAAATAGTGAAAGTTTTACTTCTTCTTTTCAAATTTGGATGACTTTTATTTCTTTTACTTGCCTAACTGCTCAGAAAATATTAACAAAATGTTGAATAATATTGGTGAGAGTGGGCATTACTCTTGTCTTTTTTCTGATATTATAAGTAAAGCATTTAGTTTTTCACCATTGAGTATGATGTTAACGCTCAGTTTTTCATATTGGACCATTATCATACTGAGGAAGTTTCCTTCTATGCCTATCTTTTGTAGTGTTATTGAAAATAAAGGATGCTGAAAAATGTAGAAATTTTTTCATCCATAGAGGTGATTATGTAATATTTCTCCTTTGATCTGTTAATGTGGTGTATTGCATTAATTGATTTTTTTATGTTGAACTATCCTTGCACACCTGGAATAACCAACTTCATCATAGTGTATAATTCAATTAATGTGTTATTAGATTCAATTTGCAAATATTTTGTGAAAGGTTTTTGCTTCTAAGTTCTTTAGAGAGATTGGTCTCCATTTATCTTTTCTTATACCGTCTTTATATAGCTTTGGTATTAGGGTGATGTTGGCTTCATAAAATGAGTTAGGTAATGTTCTCTCATCTTCAATTTTTTTTAAAAGAGTTTGAGTAGGATTTATATAAGTTCTTTCTGTAGTGATTGGAAGAATTTATCTGTGAAGCCATCTGTTCCTGGGCTTTTCTTTTTGGGGAGTTTTTTTGATGCTTTATTTAATCTCATTACTTGTGATTCGTCTCTTAAGGTATTCTATTTCATTTTTGTCAGTGTAGGTTGTTCATGTGTTTCTAGGCATTTATGCATTTCACACAAGCTGTCCAACTTGTAGGCATACTATTTTTCATAGTACCTTATTAATGATCCTTATTTTATTTCTATGGGATAAGTGGTGATATCCCATTTCTCATTTATGATTTTATTTATTTGCATCTCCTTTTTTTCTCTGTTAATCTATGTGAGAATTCTCAGTTTTATCAATCTAATAAAACAGCTTTTAGTTTTGTTAATTTGTTGTATTTATGTTTTATTCTCACTATTGTTTAATGCTTCTCTAACCTCTGTTATTTCCTTCTTTCTGCTTGCTTTCAGATTAGTTTGTTGTTCTTTTTCTAGTTCCTTCTAATGCGCAGTTAGGTTTTTTATTTTAGCTCTTTCTTGTTTTTAAATATAGGCATTTAAGTATATAAATGTGCCCCTCAGCACTGCCTTCACTGCATCCCATAAATTTTGATATGTTGTATTCTCATTTTCATTCACCTTGAGATATATACTGATTTCTCTTGCAATTTACTCCTTGACCCAGTGATTTATAAGAGTGTATTAAGCTTCCATGGAGTTGTGAATCTTCCATTTCTCCACCCAATATAGATTTACAGCTTCATTCTATTTGGTCAGAGAAAGCATTTTATATAATTTCAAGTTTTCTCAATTAGTTGAGACATTTCTATGACCTAACATGTAGTCTATCTTATCCTGGAGAATGATCCATGAGAGCATGAGAAGAATGATTATCTTGCTGTTATGGTGTGCAATGTTCTGTATAAATCATTATTTAATGTAGTATTCAAGATCTGTCTTTATTTATTGACCTTCTGTCAAGATGTTCTGTCTATTTCTGAGAATGGTGTATTGAATTCTCCCACTATGATTGCAGAGGTGTTTATTTTTTCCCTCATTTTGCTACTATTTGCTTCATGTATTTTGAGGCACCCTGGTTAGATGCATAAATATTTATGATTATACTCTCTTCTTGATAGATTGTCTCTTTTATTAATGTATGTGTCCCTCTTTGTCTCTTAGACCGCTTTGCATTTAAATCTACTTTGGGGAAGCGGCTGTGGCTCAATCAGTAGGGCTCCCATTTACCATATGGGAGGCCCGGGTTTGGTTCCCGAGGCCTCCTGGTGAAGGCAAGCCCGCCCGCACGGCGTGGTTAGCTGACCCAGTGAGCACAAGCAGCAAGAGGGGGATAAATGAATAAATAAAAATAAAATCTTTTTAAAAAAATCTATTTTGTCTGATATTAGAATAGCTACCACAGTTCTTTTTTGGTTAATGTTTGCTTGGAAAACATTTTTTCCAACTTTTCACTTGCAATCTATTTGTGACTTTGGGTCTAATGTGAGCTGCTTATAGATAGCATACAGATGAGCCACAGGTTTTATGCAATCTGTCAATCTAGGTCTCTGACTTGGGGAGTTTAATCCATTAAAAGTAATACTTCAACTATATCTTTATGCTTATATATGTTTCACCTTTTTTCTTTCTTTTTTACACTTCTGGTTTTCTTTACTAATAATTTTCCATTCTACACTCTCCTTCAAACCTCTCTCTCTTGCCTTATCCTTTCAACATGAGAACTCCCTTTAGTATTGCTTGAAGGGCAAGACTCTTGTTGATGAATTCTCTTAAATTCTGTTTTTACTGTAGACATTTTAATCTATCATTTTTTTCTAGTCAATTTTGTTGGATACAGAATTCTAGGCTGGCAATATTTCTCTTTTAGCATCTTAACTACAGCATAACCTGCATTCATGGTTTCAGAGGAGAATTCAGCACTTGAGCTTTTAGTGCATATCTTATATGTGATAGATCTCTTATCTCTCACTGCTGTCAGGATATTCTGTCTATCTTTGGAATTTCACAATTTGATTAGTATGTGTCTTGGAGTGGAATTATTAGGATTTTTTTTCTGTTTGTAGTACACTGCACATGCTCATTCATGTCCCTCATAAGAGTTTGGAAATTTACTCATTATTTACTCAAACACTCCTTCTGCCCTTTTTACCAAATCTTCTCCCTCTGGGACATCCATAATGTGTAAGATTGTGCAATTCATGCTATTATTCAATCCCCTGAGTCCCTGTTCAATTTTTTTTTCATTTCTTCCTCTTTGTGTTCTTTCTGTGTTATATCAGATATTCCTGCTATGTTCTGCTGTTGAGTAATTCTTGTGTATTTTAGTTTCTTGTATTCTGTTTTTCATTACCATAAGTTCTATTTTTTGTATGTTTACAATTTCTTCTGTATGCTCAAGCAGTGTCTTAATATATTTTATCTCTTCTTTCATCTTCTTGATTTAGGAGACTCATGGGTATCTTTGATTAGTTGTTCAAAATTCTGCATCTCCCATGTTATTTTTAGTTTTTCCACTGACTGAACATATCTTCTTGTTTCTTATTATGGCCTGTAATTTTTTGCTGATATCTAAGCATATGTTTGTCTTGATGGGTTTAGGTTGTTGGTCAGTTTCTCTTGCTTAGGGTTTTGTTTGGCTTTGTGCTAAGTTTCTTCTTTGACACTTGGCTCCACTTATTCTAAATCTTTAGAACTGCCTTGTTTTACTAAAGAAATAAAAGAGAAAATTAAAAAGGCTAAGAAAGAGAATAAGAGAATAAAACAAATAAAAAGATAAAAAGAAAAAAAATGAATAGGAGAAAAGAAAGAAGAAGAAAGAAAGAAAGAAAAAGAATAAAAATGGGCCTCCTTTTCTGGCCACCAGCATCCAGTTAGAGCCCTCTTTGCCAGTCTTCCATACCTGCTTATCACCGTGTAGACCCACCACTTACTGGGTAACTGGAAGCAGACAGGTAAAAATATTTGGGTCTCCCATATGACTACTTATACCTATGCTAGGCCCCTCCTCACAAAACACCTGCTCTGATTGCCCTTAATTCTTGCTACTCCCCAAGTATCCAGCTGGGCCCCCTTTTGCTGACCTCCCATGCCAATCAACATGTGGTCTACCACTACCTGGTACCTATCTGGGCCTCCCTCAATGGCCATCTGCTCTGATTGTCCCACAGCCTGCTGCTTCCCCTTTACCCAGCAAACCTTGTTTTTCCTCCACTCCTAGAGTAGTATTTAAATCTGCTGCTCCACTATCTTAGATCTCCACCTGTTCTCATTTATATCTGCACTATATTTTTTAAAAAAGAAGAAATTACCCAAACATTAACTCTAAAAGTGGCAAATGTATTGTGGAATATTCATACAATGAAATAAAATACAGCAATAAACATAAAATAAATATAATTTTTCAAAACAAAAGAGATGAATCTCACTAACATAACATTTAGTAATAGAATGAGAGATTTAAAAAGCATCACATATAATTTCATTTATATGAATTATAAAACTTGAAAGTTATCTGTTGTAGTGTTTTGAGCCTTTTGTGGATCCCAAAAAATTATGTTATTAACCTAACTCATTGGTATGAAGGTAAAACCTATTGCAGATGTGAACTTTTTAATGCATTATATCAGTTAAGGGCTTTGATTAGGTGGGTCTTAATCTTCTTAAGATTAATCCTTCATATGTGGGAGAAAATACAGAGACACACAGGAGCACAGATAGAAATTTCCAGAAATTAAGAGAAAGGTCCCTGGAGCCAGTTGCTGAAATCAATGGAACACAGAAGTTGAGAGGATCCACTGAAACCAGAAGCCAAAAGCAATTTGATCCAAAGGAGAGGGGAGAGATGAGACGATGCCCTATGTTCCTGATTGTCCACAGCTCCATATTAGGGAGAAATCATCTCCTGATAATGCCTTGATTTGGACAATTTCACAGCTTCAGAACGGTAAGCTTATAATTTAATAAATCTCCATTGTAAAAGTCAACCCACTTGCATATTCCCTTGTACCCTTTAGCAAACTAAAATATCTGTGTTGATGGAAATCAGGAAAATGCCTATCATTTGGTGTAGTATTGACTAGGCTGGTGAATAAGGGGATATCTAGGATTCTAGTATATATTTTAATCTAGGTGCCAGTTATAAAAGTATTCTTGAGTTGAAAAAAATTATAAAGCTATCATTTTAAATAAGCACATATTTTAGATATTTATTAAACTCAATATAAGTTTTAATATAATCAAGCATAAAGGGAAAAGATTAAGGTGATTAAAATTCAAGAAAAACAAAAGACAGTAAAAGTAGACACATGCAATTTATATATGAAATAAGATTTACAGATATATACTTTAAATTAGTAATAGGTAGATAGTTCCATTATTTAATCATACGAAATAACTTATTGATGGCATTATAATTGAAATACATCAGAATATATAACAAATTCAAACCAAAAGTTTAAAATATTTTTTATCATATACATAGAAACAAAAGATTAATCAAACAATGCCATCCTTTACTATCTGAAAAGTTCTCTGCATTTTCCATTTCCTCTCTCTTCTCTTCTACTCTCTTCTCTTCTCTCTTCTTTTCTCTTCCCTTCTCTTCCCTTCCCTTCCTTTCCTTCTCTTCTCTTTTCTTCTCTTCTGTACTTCCCTCTCCCTACATCTTCCCCCCATTCCAATCCTCTTCCCTTCCTCATACCTCCCCTTCCTCTCTTCTCTTTACTATTCATATTTTCTGTTCATTTTACCTTCTATAATTTATTCTATCCCATTTTGTTACAACATTGATTTCAAAGGCCAATATTTGGTAGCAATACTCAGGAAATTATTTATATAGAGCAGTAGTTGACAAAAATTTCTCTGAAGGTCAGATGGTGAATACATTGCATGCCATAAAGTCTCTGTTGCATTTGATTAATTCTGTCATTCTATAGCTACATAAATCATAGGCAATATGTAAACAAATAGCCATGGTGTGTTACAATAAACATTATTTGCAAAACAGTTGATGTGAAAGATCTTGATCATCTATAACAAGATATTATTTTGCTGAGTGGAGACTTAAATTTACATGTGTATACACATATACATTCAAAAACTCAAAAACACTTCTATTGGTTAACTTGAAATAGAAAAAAAAAGTACCTTGTATTTCATAATTTCTAAAATTTTAAAATATATCCATTTGGTGAAAATAATTCCTAGTGATTAATCATCATTTTCATGACTAAGAAGATCTCTCCAAAATACAGAAAGTTGTAGGGTGGGTAGATAGAGGTCAGCAAATCATGGCCCAAATAGGCATCTCACTCTCTTTCCTCAAACCCAGCTTTTGCTTTCACCCTCTACCACTCTCTCAGAAAACAAGATGCTGGGAAATGGCTTTGAAAAGAGAAAATTACATTGAAACCTAGACATTCATTTAGACTTGGTAATTTTGGGGAATACATGAAAAACAGCTTAGAAGAAAGAGAAAGAATTATATAAGTGGAATTTAGATCAGTCCCCAAATAGTTTCTGTGTGATTTTTTTCGGGAAGATTCTGAGATTCTCATCTCAGCAGAAGCTAGTCTCACCTCTGAGGCAACCAAACAGGCTGAGTACCTCATTTTTCCTGGAGAATGTGCCCACACAAGCAGGCTACTCCTGGTTGGCCACTATATCCAGCCTGTCCACAACTCATAAAAAAAGTTCATCAGCTAAAATATAGCAGAGTCATGGCATAAACATTATTTTAACTATTGATATTTGATAACAAATTAACTCTCTTGAAGTAAATATTTCATGACATAACCATACTGTCAAGTCATCCTCAGTAGAGATCTACAGGCATAGATGGGTGGAATTGGGATCTAAATTAATAATGACTGAGTTTTGGCAAGATTGTCTGACATTATAATAAAATAGTATTTTTATTGTTTAGATTGTTTTCTTATTCACCAGAAAAACTACTCATCTAGTTAAATATATATTTCTTCTCTACACCTGTGGTATTTGGAGAAGTCTGAACAAGTGACAGATTAGTTTTAAACATAATGACTGACATGTAAAATATGTATTTTATTTGATTTTTATTTTTATTATGTTACTATGATTTTTTTATCACTCACTAGATATTTGAGTCAAATTAGTTGTTCAAGATTCAGTTCTGTAAGTTTTAAAATACTGATTCAACAAAGAAGTTGACAGAGGAAAATATATTTGGTTAGAAATCAGAAATCTATTCCAGATTGCAATATATCTTCTATTAGCATAGCTTATATATGAAGTTGGATGGACTGTGAGAAAGTAAATCAACTGCAAAGTTAGGCAGTTCTTATGACTACCTCATTTCCATTAAAAATTGCAAATTTGGGAGCCATTCAGACCACTGGAAAGATTTCATGATTTGCTAGAAGGACTCATACAACTCACTGAGAGCTGATACACTCACAATTATAGTCTATTACTTAGAAATGATGCAGATTAAAGTCAGTCAAAGGAAGAAACAGATAAGGCTGGGCCCAGGACAAGTACCAATTATGGAACTTCCCAGACATGCAGTTGAGAGAGTTATTTTACTTGCATTAAGGCAGGGAAACACACATAGATATTGAGAAGTGAGGCTCATTGGAGCCTTGTGGTCCATAGTTTTATGGGGCTCCATTATATAAAAATGAATGATCTCAGTCTCCATTTACCTTCCCCTCCAGAGGATAGCTAAGATTATGTGACCCAAAGGTCTTAACCTAAATCCAATTATTATCACCTCTCTGACCAAAAGTCCACAGGCCAATGGTCAACAAGGGCATTTCTAACTGGCATGACATGCCCAGGGCCTGTAAATTACCTCCCAGAAGCCAAAAGCAAAAGCCAGACCTCTTTGTGTAAGACTTGTTAACTAACAGATGGTATGACATGAAATCCCTTTGTGCTTAATTTTTTTTCAAAGATTCTCATCGGTTAATATTAAACAATGTAACCTTACAACATTTATATTAAGAATTAAAGGGCATCTATATATCAGTTCAATCAAATAAAATATTTTTCTTATGTGTTGATGAAGTGAAAAAATTTTCACACGACATATTTGAAAATTATTGCTAATGTGCTGCCTATACATTTTAGAGGTACTCCAAATTAGGGACATACTACTGCATTTAGATCATATTTTGTTTACATTCTTTGACATTAAATAAGAGAATCATATTGAACAGGAGAATAACATTCAAGAGAAGAGATTTCCCTGAAGAGGGAAGAGGGAAAAAGTGCAGCAAAGATACTTTCAAATTAAGCCGATGGGGAATTAGAGTAAATTCAGAAAGAAAAGAACTAATAAAATACATATTTTATTGTGAGGAATTATCATTACTTCCTGAGACCCAGAACCTTACTTCTCAATTTGGACTGCAATAGTTGAAAGACATTCATGTTGCCTCTAGATATTTATCAATATATTTAAATTTATATTTGATTGGAGCTCACAATGAAGAGTTAATTATTAAGTGAATATTTCTTGCACACAAAATTATATGCATACAACCAAAGCACACACACACACACACAAAGTCACAAACACAACCCGCACATCTGCCCTATTTTTAAATTGAAGAGCAACATCATAGAGGGCCTATAATTTATTTCAAATTTTTAGCCAGTTAAGTCTTCCAAACACTCAACCTGTGTTTAAAGATCAAGCCTAACATTTAAACCTCTAAAAATGTTGTCTTCATTTGTAAGTGTGAGAAGGTAATGAGCCAAATTGAAGAAACTTCTTTCATTACTGTGATCTCATTACATTTGGGAAGACTATGCTATCATTATATGAGCAGAAAGATTCTCATAATTAATCCTTAGGGAAATTGACTTTCCTCCACTTTGTCTTCCACTATTGCACTTCCATGGACATTTGCATTCTTAGCTGTAGTGATAGATTTACTTGCAAAAATGTTTAAATTACAATATCCATGAATTGTCCACATCCAGTTTAAAATTTATTTTACACATTGCAACAAAACATTTGTAAAATTGGAAGTGAGAGTATTAGTTTGATATTTATCTGATTATGTTGCAGATTTTAAACAAAATCATGTTAGTTTCCAAAAGATTTTTAGCAGAGATTAGACTAAACCAGTGCATTCTGAGTTTCTTTTATGAGGCTAGATGAAGTAACATACACTGCAGGTTACAAAAATCAGGATAAAAATTATGATCACAGGCAGTATTCATTTAGGGACAGCTAAATATTGAATGAAAGATTAATGGATAATCTCATAATCTCTTGCCAGTCTTCTTTTTAAGCAATGCAAATTTATTCTTTTAAAGTTCTGGAAGTCAGAAGAACAAAATGTGTTTCGCTAGGCTAAAATCATGGTGTTGGCAGTGCTGTTTACCTTCTAGAGGCTAACGGGAAGAATGGGTATAGCTGAATTTTCCAGTTGCTAAAGGTTAGCAGCATACTTTGGAATTTGACCACATTCTATCTTCAAAACCAGCAATGGCCAATCCATTCTTTCTCAAATGGCATGGCACTTAAATCTGGCATCTGTCATCAAATCTCCATTTCTGGCTCTGACTCTTCTGCCTCCTTCTTTCATTTATAAGGACTCTTGTAATTACATTGGTTCCACCCAATAATCAAAGATAATTTCTCCATGACAAGATTCTTAACATAATTATGGATGCAAAGTTCATTTTGTCATGTAAGTTAACATATTCACATGTTCCAGGGTTTAGGACATGGACATATTTGGTGAGGACATTATTCTGC